>DWRA01000494.1:0-24166 GCA_018250295.1 Spathilepia clonius | reverse complement strand
GGCCAACCAGACATATGAAGGATGAATTTTGATTCCTTTTCTGGGTCTGGGTATATTCGTGTTTGTGTGTATCCATGGCACCCAAGATACAGGAAATCCTAGTGTACGGCTGTATGAAGGTTTTATTAGACGCGTATACTAAATTAATGCTTAAAAATCACTTTATATGTTAGAATTTTGAAATTTGTTCGACCCGTTTTTTGAATTTTTGCGTTAAGATGTAGTTTAAAAGTTGAAAATTTCGGTTTTCCAATAAGGCAGTCCACAAGTGGCTATGAAAACGTGCCGTAAGTAGGCCAAAGCTGGTCTAAGCTGAAAGTAAACTACACAGGACGTTGATATTAATGTTTGTAATTCCGCTTCCGCAAAGATTTTAAGCGAACTTTTGCTATTTAATCGATATTTCAAATTTTCAATTTTAGGAGTTTTAAGAACTATTAAATTTTTCTTTTTTTTCCGTTACTACACAAACTTATTGCGTTATCTTTAGTCAGATTTGTTTGTTCTTGTCCTAATTCATTATTAATCATCAATAAAGTCCAGTTACTTTTCTCAGCAAAGTATCCAATTCCCGATCATTAAAGCCCCATCTGTTTACAGACGTGACCGTAGTCCAGGAAACGTGGTCCCCACAATTCAATGGCACTAGCTACATCGAGTTACCGCCGCTCGAGGGCTTAGGGAAAGCGTTCAGAATCGAGCTCTGGTTTTTAACGAACCGATTCTCTGGAATGCTCCTCTACACCGGCCAGTCCAATAAAGCCAAGGGGGATTTCATAGCGATTAACTTGGTTAATGGATACCTACAGTTTAGGTATAATTTGGGCAGCGGGATCGCTAATATCACGTAAGTAGATCCTATAGTTTTATACAAAGGATTTATGTAGTAGGTTAGCATTTTTTATACAAATAATTTGTTACTAAATTAACTGACGTTAGTGTGTCCCTAATATTTTTTGTATTCTGAAAACAATTTGTTTAAAAAAATGTAATTCCAGTTATAAATTAAATTAAAACCTTATTCATAGTAACGAAGGCACAATACAATTTTAGAAATGGTCATGATAATACAATATATTTATTACGTTAGGTGTCCCGAAAGTTTGGGACGAAGAATTTAATTTAACAGATTAGAGTGTTTGAAAGTGTTCAAATTTGTTTATAGCGAATACGGTATAATTTCAGATATTAGTTTGTTTTACGGATTAATGTCATTTTAATTGTAATTTAATTTCACTTTACGGCTTCAATTGTTTTAAGGTATTGTTGTTTTAATAAAATGTTTATGCTTCTAAATAAGTATTAATTAAATACACAAGTAGACACAATAATACATTTATTGAAATTAAAAAGTTCTACAAAATTAAGTAACGTTGTTAGTTAGAAATAGATTCCATCCTAAACGTTAATAAAATATATGAACGTAAGGATATAAAAAGTACTTTTTATATGAATGCTGTATTAGAAATCATTTTGAGGACTTAAGCACATACATATTTTTCTCCCAATTAGGTCACCCGTAGCAATAACGAAGGGTAGATGGCATAGAGTCCGAGTGGCTCGTTTTGGTCGCCACGGAAGCCTTCAATTAGACTCATTGCCTGCGAAGCGAGCACATTCGCCACCCCCTCTCACCCATTTGGACCTGACGCTGCCACTCTTTATTGGATCTTTGCCGTGAGTGTACTTTTATTTGTAACATTCTCTTTTAAGTACCTGTGTGATGGAACTTTCTTTTACGTTTACCTTGAAGTCACATATTTCATTCAATATGTCTTCTATTATAACCACACTGACAGTACCAACAGTTGTAGTATCTAATACTATGACATAATTTAATAATCTAATATTCTGACAGCCAATATCACAGTATTATAAAGCGAAGTTATTTGTCGTTCCTTTAAGATTATTATTACAACCTACTCTTGGTTTTACATCTTATACTATAAATAGATGTTCACAACAGCAAATTTATTTTTTTATTTCTCCAGAATCGGGAAAGTAATTTCCGCCATCTTTAATCCAAAGATCAATCTGCAGGAAATAATCGAGGGGTGGTGGAGATTAAAATTAGCAATCGTTCAGAGAAATCTTGCTTTATATATTTTCTGATTCTCATTTAGTTATTGACAACATCTTTGAAATATTACTTATGAGCAAATTAATTTTAAGTCAGTGAAATGGTCTTCATTTTCAGTGCAATTGTATGGTGCTACAATGTTTTGCCATTACGTGCTGGAGTGCCTAATTTGCTAAACTGTCAATGAATTGAGCTCGTAACGTTACACTGTTTAATAGCACCCATTCAATTTGATACCATCAATTAGCTATTTCTATCAAGTACCGCTATTTTGAAAACGGTTCGCTCATTAAATTCATAGTCCTCATTAATTTTGTGAACCGTTCAAGTTTGATAATTGTAATTATCTGAATCTGGTCTTAGCTTATAATAGTTTCGTTTATCTACTTCATTGTTTGGAGTGAGATTACTAATGAGAAGTTCTTTTATTAGCGTATCAAGTGTGGATATAACAATATTATCTCGACTTACCCTTTTCAGTACCCTCGTCATTCTCTTATTACTGAGTAAACCAGCGCTTCATATATCCCTAAATTTTATCCATGGAACGTCAATATTGAAAACTTTTTCTCAACTTATCTCATTGGATAGAGTTAACCCACCAACAGTTTCAGGAAGCCATCAATCTTCTTTATGGGAAAGTAAACTGGAACTATTTCCCGATTGTTGTAATGTGAAACTTTTAACCTAGTCCAAAAAGGATGTTCTTAGTTCCTGTTCTTGTGTGTAGTACCTACTTATCTTTGTTATAGGATATCTTCAGCATTTGTGGAATGTTTTCTGGTAAGGTATACCAACTTGTAAAAGGAGTTAACTTGTCGATTTACGGTTCAAAGATGCCTCTCGTCGATGAAAGTGAAAATCTTTTGTTGAAAACTTTGCTTGTTTTAGAGCTTATATTCGCCCGCACAAACTGTCAGGGGTGACCAGCAGTTTTATTGGTGCGATGCAACAAGTTTTCGTGAACGGAAATCCCTTGACGCTGTATAGTGGAGAGACAGCTAAATGTTCCGTGGTACCTGATGAGGAGAAACTGCCTTGTTCTACTACCGGTGTAACTAAGTACACCGGACCACCGTGCGGCGATGGTAAGTTATATATATTTTTTCTAACGTACATTAATAATAACGTAGCTTGTTTTAATTTTGTTAATCATTCTGAAGTTTCAGTTAAACCGAAACGAGAAGTAAAATACATTTTTATCTTCAATAGCAATACCTACTCTTTAATTTAACTACAGGTTCGAGTTTAAGCTTCGGATGAAATTAATAACCGTTGATAGATTTCTCCAATATCATTCTCTTGAAACTGATTAAAGTGAAAGCAACAATCATTAATTTAATACATTTAGGTTAATAGGATTTAGTGCCTTATTTTGACTACACTGGGATTCACACATTTGCGTAATATTAAGTCAATTCTGTCATAATAATGTTTCTTTCTTTTTTTCTTTAATTTATCTTTTATTTGTTCTATTATAACAGGCATAACACCGTGTAAAAACAACGGATCATGCATCCCCCTTCTAAACGAGTACAAGTGTATCTGCTCCGACGGGTACCAGGGCCGTAACTGCGAGGTGCAATTAAAAGTGGAGATGTTAAGCGACGGCGCTCCCGTTAAGTTTGACGGAAATAATTACTACTCGTACAGAAGTAGGGGGGGACGGAGGTAACTCGCTTTGTTTAACTTGCATTCATTAAACGTGTGTACGTTCTTTTACTGTTTTATGCGATACCTAATATTATTAACCGAATTAACATAACGCAAACTGATTCTATAAAAGAGAAATTATAAGTGGATGAAAAAATGGAATTTATACAGGCTATTGTTGTGACCTTTTTTAACGAGGGAGGGGCCTTTAAAAGGTACCCCGTGCCATGGGAGCGACACCGGGATAAGTGGAATTTTTTCCCACTAAAACACTCCGATCGCCGTCCTTATGTTACACCTATAACATATGACCGAGGAGAATATTGTATTATTAATTAATTATGTTTGTTTTATTAATTTTACTGTAACTTAATTAATGATTAAATTAACCATATTTTCCTATTAATCTGTCTAATGTTCTATTCTAGCTTTCAAACTAACACAGATGATGGTGGAGGAATCTCTGATGTAAGATAGCACACAGGCGACAATCAAGTATTTTATTTTATTCAGCCGAAGTTTTATTAGATTAGGTAAACATTTGTTTTATTCTCCACACTTAACACTTATCACACTTCACTTATTATCGTAATTATTATGTATTTTGCTACTGAATGGATAAAAAGTGAGCATGCATTTTTATTGGGTTCTCGAATTGTATATATACTCAAACAATCATGAATAATTAACAAACAAAATCTTTTTCTATAAACAGCTTAAATCTTAAGATTTGGTTGCTTCGGATAGTTCAGTCCGATTCTCGAAATTGTATTTTTCTAATAATCATCTAAGAAAATCGCAAGTAAATTTTTTATAACTTTTTTAAGTGTCTCTTGACGGAGTACGGCTCGTTTCTCCTACTGTAATATTTTTTTCTTATAGGTCTCCAAACAAAACAACTGTCGTGTTTTTCATCAGTAAAGCGATTAAAAGAAGTAAAAAATATTAAAAAAAAAACAATCACTAAAATTGTATTTACGTGTTGGTAATCATAAAGATAATACAATAATTCAGTTTTAATACGCATAGGACATAAATTAATGATCTAAATAAAATCGTGTATGTTTTCTAGTTATTAAATAAAGTCAGTACCTTAGAAACTAGGAATGAATATTCCATTTCGACCGGACGATTCTACTATTATGAAACCTCGACTACGTGATATTCGAATTTTAACAAAATATTGCAATTTTGACCGTAATTTAAATTTAACCGTAATATGCATTAAATTAAATTGTCCTGGAAAATGGAAATTATAATTCTGACATATAGAGATTGCATTCAGTAATATTATTTTTGTTCTCGTATACAATTTTAAGAATGTAGGTCGAACTTTTATATGTATTAAAAGTAAAAAGAGAGAGAATTTATAACAACATACAAGTCAAAATTGTTATTACTTATGTTGTAGGTATCAGGGACACAAGAACACCCAGGCCCTTATTAGAGTTTTAAATACAACATTTAATTTCCTGACAGGATATGGAACCTAGAACTTTTTTATCGGTTATGATGACTAGAAGGACCGGTATGGTTACTAGAACGCGGATGGTTACTGTTGTTAAGGTTTTTTCTTATAACGCGGGTTTGTGCCCGCATGCAGAACTAGTCCGCATGCGTGGTACTCGTATCCTGTCGTTTCATACTTTTTCTACTTATGGTTACCAGATTGCTGGTCGTTACTACTGTTAAGGACCTTTTTCTTATAACGCGGATTCGTGCTCACTTGTGTGTCACCATGTGTGGTACTCCTATCCCATTGTTTTATACATACTTTTCCTAATATGTAAGCCATGTTCACGTGTTACGAATACAGTGCAGCAACCTAATTCAGACATGCAGGTGACACACGCACGCGAATATAAACCCGCGTGATAGGAAAAAAATCCAACTTAAATAAAATATTTCACAAATAAATGTTCCAAATATCACGAGGTCACGACCGATTTACTATTAAACTGACGGAATTCCAAAAGCCTATACTCAAGTTATAAATGCTTTGTATTCAAATGGGTACAATTTCGAAGCTCATTGCCTACAGTCACTCTTTATTATGGTACAAATTGAGTTGGATCTATCAGATCACGAGAAAGCACGGACGTGACTTGGGTACTACTAAACTCCACTTTATAACAACTCTGTAAAGTGTTTCGTTCTAACAAATGTAGATTTAAATTTGATTACCGTATGGTAATATAAAAAGAGACGCTTTTTTTTAAAGACACGCTTTTTACACTCACAGCCCCAAACTAGGACTCCCTATATCGTGGGTGCCATGAGCACACACAAAGACGAATACACAAACACTTAGACCCAGAACAGATATATAAATTCATTTCGATATCTGTTTTGCCGGGGATCGAACTCGGAAGGCATTGCGTGTCAGACCGGTACAGTGACGGCTCTGCCACGCGGGTCGTCGAATATATCATAAGCAATTGTAAAGTAAAAGGAAGACTTTTTCAAATCTAGATACCTTACTTACGTTGATATAATTGGTCGTGTAAATAAGCACATCATTTTGGACAATTCCAACAGGAACGAACATTCAAAACAATTTTCCCTTTTAATAACTTGCACTGATACTTAGTTAAAATGCGTTCATATCTAGGAAATCGGTACAAAAATATCAGTAGCTTCGGTTAAGACACCTTTTAATGCTAATCGCTGTTATTTGGGTCATTAATATCAACTTTGGACACTTCTACCTTGTTCGTTACTATTTTATGGTGATGAATAGATTTGAAGTCACTTAGGCATCATTTTAGGGTAATATAGGACTGTCATAATTGCTTTGAAACATTTTAAAACTCATATTAAGCGCCAAACACACAAATTATGTAGGACAGAAAAATGCGCGGCATCCAACCGAATACGTTTTTGGTAGACTTTACTAGAAAATGGTTATTTTCCAAAATATTTATCATAGGACGTAATGCATTTTATTGTTGTATAGAGCGGCTTCATTGATATTAATTATATGGAAAATAAATATAAAAATTATCTTGCTGTTGTATACCTTTGAGGTACAGAAATTAAGTAACTTCCTCATTACACCTCCTTGCCGGCTATTACCTAGTCAGTTTTTATTAGACTTTAAATTAAGCTTTATCTATCAAATCTATAGTATGCGAAAGTGGTTGTGTTAGCTACTAAACACGCAAGTACATAAACCTTATTTAACTGTTAGCTTGCAGTATTTCGCTCGCTTTTATGATACTACCGAATACGTAACAGTATTTGTTCCTAAATATATATTTCAAGTTGGAACGGTCAACTATTGAACGTTATATAGGTCATTGAACAAATGAAATAACGTAGAATTACAAGATTAGCCTACAAATTTAAGTACCTATGTGGGAAGCTGTCTTTCACTGTAGTAGCATTGTCCTGTCAGATTTTAAACAATTTGATTAACATAAAATAAAACAGAAATGGGAAGACGATACTATTCATTTTAATGATATGGATGCAGCAAACGAGCAGTTAATCTAATGGTAGGCCACTGCCATCCATGAACATATGCAATCAACCCCTTATAAGAGTAGAATCTGATCTCAGGTTGGCTACAGATTTGTTGCCACCCCTGAAGACTAAGTGGTAGAGCCTCGGATAAGTACGCCTTATCACACTCTTTAATACAGAACACAGCAGCGCTTAGCGCTTTTATTATTAGGCAGAAATAGATGTGGCGGTGATGCCGCTGGAGTCGAACGACAACCACGACCCCTCTGTCAATTCTCTCATCTTCAGCATCTACTAAAGTAAGCCATGGAGTCATCAAAAGCAATCACCGATATCAGATTTCATACCAACTTACAGTAATGTATTCAAATGTTCGTTTCGTAGCTCATTGTCGATCGACTTGGCTTTATTAAGCTACAAATTGTGTTGAATCCATCAGATCACTAGTGAACGAACGTGACTAGAGTTTGCTATGAAACACGCGAACTGCTGCCTCTATAGTAAATTCAGACTTAAACTCGCATAATACTTGATAGCTGTCATCATTTGAATTGCTCTAACGAGTCTGTATTTGATTAGTTCTCACTTTATGCTGCTTTGAGTTTAGTGTTTAATATACATAATTTCATTGAATGACCAAAGATATTGATGCTGTCGTGAACATAGGGCATGATCGAATTACATAAATAAATTTGTAAATTATAATTTTAGCTGTTTTGAATCTTACAGTTTAAACACTTTATGGGCTTTACATTGAAAAATAAACTACGAATACTAGGGAATTTTTGAAGGTGTTACAGGTGGTAGCTTAATTCAACCAAAATGACGGTTCTGGCAGAACTCTTTGTGGTTTGACTCTAGAAGCACCACATCTTTTTCTGCGTAATGAAAGCCGCTGTGTTATGGTTTGAGTGATGTTTTAAGGGAGATGTACTTATCCGAGGTTACCTAACTTAGTCCTGACCGTTAGAAATGCATTTGTGACCGATCTCAGGCAGGAGTATAAACTTATTTGAAATTGATTACAAATTTCATGGGTAGCAATTGTCACTTACCATCAGGTGAAGTACATACTCGTTTGCTATTTCTCTAATATAAGAAAATATTGAAATAATATTCTATCATATTACCTATATTTAACTTAGATCTAAGTTATCCATTTTTTTAACAACGTATTCCATCTCAAAGTGAAGTACTCTGAAAGGGCCATTGCCTCAGCCGTATCTGTGAGTGTATAAAGGGCGTTCTGCGAAACACCATGTGGCTTTAAGTGATAGGAGTTAAACCATATCAAAGCTTTTGCGTGATAGTATTGCGGCGTAGGGTTTTCAACATTAATCGAAGAGGTTTTTTAAGAATTGTATATTTTTTGTGATCATTTTTTTATACAATAATTTAGTTAAATATTCATATTTTTGGCCCATAAAATATATACAGACGAAATAAGAGCTTTGTAGCTAAAAAGAAACAATTAAACCAATATTTTTTTTTTAAATCATCTGTATCAATGTACATATAATATATGGGCTTTGCATGCCGGTACTTTCCGTAATACGTATTAACATTTTTTCTTGACAATTAAAGCTATAATTGATTAATTATTATTAAAACATACTATAATTTATCTACTAACTAGTCACTTCTGAAAATATTATATTACGAAGACATTTTTTTCAAGCTAAATTAGTAGTTCAAAGTAGTTTTTTTAAACTGTTAGCTAGTTTATCAGTTATATAAAATATATATATAATATGTTATAGTTAAAAAAGTCGTACACAATAACAAAATTTCATATTAAAAGTTATTTTAAACTACTGTTAGTTACGTGTGTACAGGTTTGCCCTACTAAAATACAATAGACATTAAACTTAGGAAGTTGCCGCTTCATAAACAGACATAAATGCGTACTATGCTCTGATAATTATTCTTAGCAGCTACCTAACAAGGGAACTCGCAGAGGAAGTCATAAAAGTTATGCCAAAGTTTACACATTTACATAGAATCACACAGAAAATATTTATTTCTAGTTCCGCGTTTAGATATCGCAATGTTGCATGCATAATAACACAGTAGATATTGCATTTTATTGTTTAGTAGAAAACACAATCTTTTATTAAAATCAAGAGTAGTGATAGGCTAGTGAATTTAATTCGGCCTCTCAATCTGAGGGTCTGAAGTTCGAATCTCAGGCATGCTACTATGATTTTTCGAATAATTAACGATGAAGAAAAACATTGCGAGGAAACCTATACTCCTGAGATTTCTCAGAAAAATGACAATAGGGTGCAAAATATATCAAGCCGTAATTGGCCAAGGTAATGAACTATGGCCTAAACCTCTTTCACTGTGACTAGAAACCCATGTCCAGTAATAAAATAGTAGGGTTGAATAGAAAATCTTTCGTAAAATTAATAATGCTTGAGTATACTTTTAATAATAAGTTCCCCTTGTTCCCAATTGTCAAATAAATGTAGTATAATAATTCTAGGAACCGCAGCATTCACGGCATTAGATACGAAATAAAGTTCCGAACTTATAACGAGTCGGGTCTTCTATTGTGGAGACGAAAGATCGGGATCCGACCGCGAGATTTCATAGGGCTCGGCTTGAGCGAAGGGAAACTCCAACTTATTTACACAGATACGGATGTAAAGGAGGTCAATTCTGCTGTACACGAGGACTGGTTTCAAAGCATTGAATCCAAGATGCGTGTAGACGATGGTCTGTGGCATACCGCATCAGTGAGAAGGAGGAAGAGACTCGCGATGCTCCAAGTCGACGACACACCACCAGTGAGAGGGTACTCCCAATCTCTGCTAGTACCCTCGAAAGCGAACCCCAAGTTGTGGATAGGTATGATATTTTTCTATTTGCTTTACGTTATTGTCAAGTTCTAAGCTTTGACTAATATTCAAAGTTTGTGCTTGCGGCGTCTAGCTTTGATATTCTTGTCGAAGTTTCAATCGTTTGTCATTCCTACTTACTGTAACTCGAGATGTATTATATTGAAAGGAACCGACCTTACTTCTAACTACTTCTTGATGTTGACGAATAATAAAAGTCCGGTTTTTGTTTAAGTACTTTCTCTTCTTTATCGTAAGGTTTTGTGCTGCTGTTGAAGAACTTTGGTGACCTCGATTATCTTTTTAATTTATTTTATTTTTGACTGACAGGCGGTTCACCATCTCTGCCACTGGGACTACCGGCCGCGCTATACACTGGTCTACGTGGTTGTGTCGCCAGTGTGAAGTCAAGCGGAAAACATATCGACATTACGACACCCATTCGACCAATAATTCCGATACGGTATTGTGATTAACGATTTAATATCACTATTCGTCATCACAACTAATTTATTCGTAAACACGTGAAGATAAGTTAAGATTTCCATGTTATGGACGCAACATTCCGATCAGACGTCTTTGGAAGAATGAAAATAAAAGTATTATTCCTATTTGAGGAGTGTAAAACGTACCTGTTACAAAAGTACCTACCGATACATATCCGTTCCCAGATGTTGTTCGTTTTTATTAATTTTTGTTGCTCCCACTCGCTTGTCAAAAACAATGCGTAACACGAAGTGAGAGAGAAACCACGTGGTTATTTTTTAAAAGCCGAAACGGAAATGTATCGTGGCGCGGTGCTGTTATTTTTTGCAATGCCTTCCGTATAATATTCATGGAGGATTTTGTGTTTTAATTTACATACTTTAAAATGTTACATATTTAACAGTTTTTGATTGTTTCCACTTGCGGCTTCTCCATTGTTTCGTGATGTTTATATTCATTTATAGTGGGAATATTGCAATACTGATTTACAAAAGGGAACGTAAAGAGTATTCATATCTTTAACCAAACAATGTGTTGCCATAATACGTTACGTTGTAGCTTAAGGTCTTTTAGGATTAAACAGAATGAACATTTCGAATTCGGTGCTCGGATTACACATCAGAGGTATAGTAACATGAAACTATGAGTATAGAACGTACGAAGTAAAGACTATAATTCGTTGTTATTAGTAAATATTATAATTATTTAGAGAGTAGATTGTTCCCTAAAGCTGTCTTTTGTGAAAAGCGTGTGTATTTAAAAGTTAGCTTCAATAAGTAACTCGGAAACTCGGCTGGTACAACAAGAAGTTCGACCTTATTAATGGGTTTCCAACGCCGGCGACATGGCTTGAAGGAGTTGGATGTTGGACGGGTTTTAGCGGCAGTAACATCTAAAACAACTATACTGTCCTTGCTTGCCACACCAATAAAATGTGGAATTATATGGTCGCTTTTGACACAAAAATCAGCTTTATATAATGATAAATATGATATATTGAATGTATAAATTCGGGCGAAAACTTAAAAGTATGCTATGTTAAAATCGATTGATCAATTTAATGTGGTGTCGTTGATAGATTGGCTTTAATGTTAACATTCCTTAAGATAAGTAATGTAACTGTAACGCTTACCTTCATTTACTTCGGTTGCCGATATTAAATATAGGCAGTTGTAAGTAAGTGACTGGGCTCTTCTTCATTGGGACGACAAGACACGGAATGGCACTAGCACCGACAACACGGCACCAGCGGTTATTATTTCATGTTTTATTGACAAAGGCTCAACACAACACGATAGACTTTTGACTCTTTAACTTATTTACTAAGTAAAGGATAATTAATTAATTTATTAAATGCATGACGACGTAAATGTCAATTAATATCTTCACATACGAAAGCCTACGTATGTACACAAAACACATACAAAGATGTCAAAAGGGCACCAACATGCCGTTTTGCCGTCGACGACAGTCGGCGCCGGCAACGGATGCTGTCATCGTCCCGATCAGTGAGACGATATGCAGTACAACTTCATTCAATTATACGTCCAATCTTGCGGTTACCGTTGCCATACCGTGCAATGCCGTGCCGTATCGCGCCGTGCCGTGCCGTGTCGTGCCGTTATCGTCCCATTGAAGAAGCGCCAACTGTTTGGTACTTTCATTGTACTGCGATTATTTGATGTTTAAATAAATTCATGTCTCATAGTTCCATTAATATCATTCCACGAATTAATTATATTCTAACAGTGCCATAGTTGTACAGTAGCTGATTCTCTTAGACGTAACTGACTACGTAGGTAAGCTCTTGCATGTAATGTAATAACTAGAATGTTTAGTATTAATACTTACTCTACTTTGTTCTATGAAACGTTACAAATCAATGACGAACTGAATTTAAATAATTGGGTATATTTTATAGTCGTGAGCATTTTTTTTATATCGGATTCATTTATCGCATGTCACTAGCATAGGCTGCCATGAGACGTTCAAAAATATGTTGAAAAAAGTACAGTTGCGAAAATATTTATGCACATAAAAATACCCAAATAATGACTTTCTAGAAATAATAAGTCGTTCTAATAACTACTTATTTATATTTTAATAACCTTCACATTGAATATTTTTGAAAGTGGTAGAACCTTTTGTGATTCGACTTCAGCGGCATCACCTCCACACCTTTTTCTGCCAAATATCATTGCAATAACCAATAACCGCTGCAGTATTCTGGTTTGAAAGGTGTGGTAATGGAGACTTCTTTTCTGAGGCGTTCCAACTTACTCCTCAAGGGTAGCAACGCATAGATCTGGGGTTACTCATAGATGTCCATAGGCGACAGTGACCACTTACCATCAGGCGGACTGCGTGACTGGACTCGATTGCTACTTCAATACCATAAAAAATTAATATCTTATAAATTCACTTGTGTCCTTTATTAATTTTATTTCTTATAAACAGCACATCTTAAGACATTTTTAAATGGCGGCGACTTTAATTAATTTAACCGTAATTAATTAAACAAAGGCAATTAATTACTTTGAAACTCTTTTGTGTATTTTAGCGCACAAGTTGTTTTAGCAATTTACTCCTATGATTCATAATAAGGTACGTTATGTTTTATTCCAATTTGGAGTAATGGCCTTTTTATTGTCACGCTTATAAATCGTTCGTGGGCCGATAATAATCACTTTCACAAATAAAACCTTTTTATGAATCCATTTGTGTGTTGGTTTGTCAAGCTACCGAAAGAATTTAATAAGCTTCTTCGTAGTATAATATTAGAGAAAGTTGGAATATAATTATTACTTACCTACATTTGTGTATGTCACCTAAAAGATATTAATATCATTTAAAATTAAAAATGGTAATATTTTATTGTTTTAATCTAGTATATTTTTTTATTTGCCCACAATTTTATAAGTGCTAAATATTTTACGCAACTGACTGTACACGTGACAATATTATTTAAATACCACCACCTGAAATTTTTATAGAAATTTACTGAAAGTTTGTACTCTGTTTTATTACGAATTATTTTACATAGAATAAGCTTTTCTTTATGAAAATAACTCGTAACGTTGTGTAATATATGTATATAGTTAACTAGTCTAGATTTTTTTACAAGCTGCTTTAATGTTGTCTACTAAAAGTCCATAATTTTTAATCAACTTGTGTGTTTAAGTACTTATATGTCGAAAATAAAATGAAACTAGTAAATATTATAAAAAAGAAAAACCTGACTGCTTAAAACTGTAGCCTGTTTCACTCCCAAAACTTAGACAAATCCAACAACACATCATATGTTAAAATACGTCAAGTCATTTGGACTGTAGGGCGTAACCAAGGAGAAGACATACATACAAGTGTTTAAAGTACCACAACACCTAACAACACCTTTTGCAGTCGGGTGGAAAGTAGCGCAAGTAGGTAAAATTTACTCTGAATGCGTTTACAAAGTATGTAGTCAAATCTATTGAGTCAGTACTCCATAATTTGTTTGCGTAGATTTAAATCACGGACGCCTGGAGACGAGGAACGTACTATTTTAGATCACTTAAAACAACTTTTATTGGAAATCGGAAATAAGAGATATTAATGCATTTGTCATGTTTAATTTGGAATACTTAACCGTAATGGCAAGAAATTAAAGAAAACTTGTTTTTAATTGTCAATTGCGTATCTTTACTTCGTATTGAATTATTGGCACATTTTTTTTTAAAGAAAAATCTACATAATATTTTTTATGTATGGACAATATTTGTCTATGGACAAATAAATTAGTTGAATTCAATAAAGTTAATTGATTTGTCGTGACGAAAGGGCATGGTATATGAATGACTGAATGACCGTGTATTAAAAAAAATACTAAAGTCGGTATAGAAGTTGCTACTGATTTACATACATGCCAGGTGAGATAATTGAATTTTTCACATGATGCTATTTTCTTTGGAATAACATGAGTTTGCACATAAATTAATTTAATAGGGAGTGTGAAAATTGTAACTTTTACGTTTGTATCTTGTATTATGTATGACTAAATATGTACATTTGTCCCGATATAACTATCGGGTTAATATTCATCATTCTAGTAACGCTTATGCTAATATATCTAAAGCTAAGTTGGTTTTCTACTCTATCTAGTGGTCTAATTGTAACATATTATATAAATACTAATTTAAATTATATGAACAATGACAATATTAAAATATTTATCTACACAGCATTTAGATTTACGTTTTATCTACGTGTTAGATTGCTTCGTGGTTGAACGGAACATATCCATTAAATTCTAGATAATAGGTTAGTCCTCTTCCCGTTTATTCGGATCATATTTGAACGTATCATTCACGCCATAGAATAATTCACGCCAGTGGCTTGGTATCTAATACTGTTGCCGAAACGCAAAATTTTACGGCGAATGGACGGGAACAAGGATCCTCAGCAATAATACTACCTGTAGTTACTATGTTGTATCACTGGTTCTTGACATATCTTCCAGTCTAATTTGTTACGCAGTGTGTGTTTTGATGTACCTATATTAGTTAAATAAATACAAATGATAAAATTAAATGAGACTGCAAGAAGTTTGTTGTTTTTCTACCCTTTTAACATTTTCGCCGATATCTGAACATAATTTGATATATTCGCTTTTTTTTTCAATTCACTCCTCAAGGCTGCCACTTTCGTTTTTAGGCATTAGATGAGCTGAAAGTTATTCTCAAAAGATGCAAATCTAAAAATATGTTGGTTCAATATTATTTTTACCTAGCCAATTTTAATCAAATTATCATAAACGATGACGTTATAAATATATAAGTAATTTAATATTAGTCATTCTTGCAAAACAGCATATTCAGATAAATATATTTTTGTTTCTAAAAAATAAATGAACGTTTGAGACTTTGTTTTAGCACTTCTGCACCAGCTAAGGGTTCCATATATGCTGAACGCAATGATCGTGTACGTATTTCAGTGATACATAGGTACTCCTAATATATTTACTATAAAACCCAAGATATTATTTATCAACTGTATTAACATAAATATGCCTTGCCTATTCAAATGATTATTAATATAATAACTTTATTCCACGCAGGTATTCGAACTTACACGATGATGATGACGGGTATATGTTTGATAAAAATCCTGACAGAGTACATAAATAATAGGAAAATATATTAGACGATAGTTTAATGTACAATGTTGAAATAAAACGAACAAACGTCATACACAAGTTTCAATTACTATAAATCAAGTTAAAATAAATTTTACTTATGTTACGAACAGTGTTAAACAACAAGCTTTTTAGTAACGTTGTTTTTCATATTCTTTAAAAACCCTACCATTTGATATTCATATGATAGAGGTGCATGTAAAATAAATGGTCCGCCATCTTGGGGCGTACGCCATGTTAGATTTAGAATGACGTCACCAATCTAATCATACATTATCATGCAAACAAAACCTGTATTTTATATACAGGTTTTGCTTAATCGGTTGAGATTCATTCAATTAAAGTTCAATTGTAAGATTTAACCCTTATATTCTCGTACATACTCACCAACAAAACAAATTAAATACGTGTTTGTAATAATAAAATGAATAAATGTCAGGAATTACCTTATTAATACCATAAACCGTTTTGAAATCCTCACTATAAGAGGCTTATCACCATATAATAATAGCACGAACTCATGGATGGAAAACTTTAATCCTTTAATATGCAATTATGTACAAAATTACATTGAATTTGTTTCGTGAATCGCGCAACCTCTCGAGATTTAAAGCGCGTTTTGTATTGAATTAACAAGCTTTGTGAGAGATTTGCAGTGAGTTATACGGATACGCGTTAATGGACAATTTATTGCTAACAAAGCCAACGAACTCGGAATTACCGGGAATTTAGCACTGAAATGGGAATTGCTAAGTTATTAAGATATTTGATGTGAATGTCATAAAGCAGGAACAAAATAATAACTTAAATGATTGCGATTACGATTACTTTTGCGATACTCATCTCTTTTGCCTCCTGAATCGTTACTAAGTTACGTCATTCGAATCTTGGTTATATATTATACATATATAGATCTCAACCCTAATTTACGGACGTCCTGATTAAACAAGGTCTGACGACTCGTAAAATCTTGAGGGACGTGTTTTATCAACATCTTGATCAGAAATTTATGGATGGTAAATTAGTGGATTGTTTGGTCGACGTGCCCTTGACTACGGATGGGGGATCTAGGTGCCGCGAACATCACTTACTGCGCCCGAACACGATAGCTTTTAATTTAATGATGCAGACGATTTCCGCACTTCAGCCACGTCGGACAAATGACTGTAAAAGAAAAAAGTAGAAATCTCTATTTATATCTATGGAAATTCAACGTGTTCTGTCAGACCAAATTATATTTTTGCAATAGACAATTTTTGTTATGATTTTTTCATACAAAATTTTGATAATACTTAGAAGACAGCTTTGACATAACCTACATAACGATTTGATTTTATTTTGCCACGGACCGTGTCTGACACATACGACTGTAGATATAAATTTTCCATACTCTAATTGTCGTTAATAATTACCATTGCACACTTTTAGGGATCTGTGCCCAATGGATAAAAACAGGATAATATTTCTAAGCCTCCGTTGGCTGTCTCACAAATCAAAAACTGGCAGAGACCTCATCTTTTGATAGAATTGGAAGGTGTCCGTAATAGGTAAAATATCACAATTAATGTACATCTACAGCGATGATATGAAAATTTTGTGGTACGGATTTCTTCGTCGCACCTAATCTATTATTTTAGTTATTAGTCTTACGATAAGATATTTACGAGAATTTAATTCCAAATAGTACGGACGCGTGTAAAGGTGTAAATTTGCTGTTAGATGGGACATTTCCGAGCATTAACAAACATTATGGTTGACCTAATTTTGAGTAGATACTATTCACATCTGTGCCTCAAATCTGCCTTAATAGTCCTTGAGAGGTAATCCTCGTATATTCCTTCCAAAATTAATCAAAATATGGTACAATGACACAAGCAGTGTCTGTTACAAGCAAGTACAGCGTAGTAGGAGGTTATAAAGAATGAACACAAAATCAGATTTACTACAAATATTAACAATACGTACTATATTATCTGCTTGTATCTTGAGAACAATCTATTACTTTTATCCAGAGGTTAAAAAGTATCATTTATAACTGAAATAAATTGATATATCATCTCTTACACCGTCCGCCTGTAATCTCAACTAGCTTGAATTATGGTGCAGAAAATATCCTCTCATTCTTTGCATAAGCCGTAAATCATGTGAGCCACCGGATTCCCTGGGGGCATTATGGAGGGAAAATAAGCAATAGATGTTCTAGGGAAAAGCAAAAGTTGTTTCGGGAGTCGATTTTTGTACCTTTCAAGAGTGTATGAAGATGTGGAAAGCTTGTCCATCTTAGGTTGTATTCCATGGGGCTTTGGCATTTTTTTTTTGTGATGGAAGTAGCAAAACGAACATGCAATTCATGTGATGGTAAGTGACTACTGCCGCCCATTATCTATAGTCCTATCAGATAAGATTCCTGCCTGAAGCCGGCCCCACAGATGTATCGCTACCCCTGAAGACCAAACTGGAATGCCTCGAATAAGTATGCTTCTTTTATCACACTCTCTAAACCTCTAATCCAAGATACAGCAGCGATTGACACTGCTTTTATGTATAAAAATTTAAAATCTTTACATGCCAACTTTATTACTGCACTTTACTTTGTTTCTGTTTCGCAATAAAGGGGCTAGGTGATGCACTACGATGATCAAAACAGCAGGTTTTCTTAGTGCGAAGTACAAATCGTCACCTTTGTAAACTGTCAAACATGCAGGTTCCTTTACGTTACCTTCTTATATTGTTTAGCCAAAGTGACAAACTATTTACTTGACATAGATTTGCCATTTGCCCTTACCTTCTTTTGCTTATTCGCATTGGATCAGCACAGTATGTTTTAGTACTTTGACAGTTGCCAGCGCTCCGTACGTGCTGAAAACGTAAAAAGGGTTGCAACGAAGTGATTTTGAGGCAAATAAGATAATTTTTAAGCTTTTTATTTAATTTGCTTTTTTAGTTTGTAAGACAAATCTTGTACCAGAATTTTAAATGAGTTAACCTCAACCAACTGATCATAATTTTTCCATAATAGTTTAGATAATGCATGATTAGTATAGTAACGTCGGGTATCGAATAAAAAGGGTGTCTAGAAGAATACTTGACAAGTTTTTTATTAAAAAAACTAAAATACATTTATATGATTTTAAAAGTTCATTTGACAAAATTAAACTTGAGCAAAACATTTGCCAAGAATTTTGTAGCGACTGCGGTGTTAAGCGATTAGTGGTTTTGTTTGCGGCACGCCTATGGCACATTGCAGTACACGGATTTGAAATTACTCTGATTTGTGCACCTTTATGTCACATAGCGTTATTTCAAATTCATCTCAACGTATCTGTGGTAGAATACAAACACGATTTATGTTATAAAAACTTGAAAGCGAGAATATTCTTTCCAAACTTTATTATTATTATAAGGTCGATTAAAAAGCGTTTAGTTGTTAGTTTCTAGGCTTGTAAGCTAAGAATCGCCTTGTATCCCGTGTTGTATTCATTATGCACTTCAAGTGATCTTGTTGCATATAATGGCTATTCGTTTTTGAAACTAACTTGAATGTTGTGCTCCAATGTATGCTGCTAATCACAGCCATCATCTGGGATATATCGAATTGCTGATTCTATAGCATATCTCTATAATACAGAGCTGTGAATATAGTTATTTAGAATCAGATCACAGCACAATTTGCATAGAAATCGTATTTGAAAACTAGATCTGTTGCACAAAAGGTACTAGAAATGTGTGTTTATCATAGATAAGCTGAATATTTTTTATGGACCTTAAATTAAATAAAATGTATTTATTTTGTACTTACAAATTGGTAGTTACAATATATTTCTTATACTACCACCGGATACGAATATAGTAATAATAATTTTCTTCTTTTGATGTTTTGGGTGTTTTGGGAAAAATTATGGATGTCTTTTACAAAACCGAAGGATATAAAATCACCACTGTTAACTTGGCTAGAAAATGTAATGTGCAGGTTAGCAGAAAATCGTATTTTTAGATATATGTAACAATATCATATAATAACGTTAGGAGTAGTGTCGTGTCGTGTCATATTGTTATGTACTGATCAATTTGTAATGTATTATTTTATAATATTTTTAATTTTACGCGCGTGTAGATACTTATTAATACATGGAGCCTTACGTGAGTGTAGAAGTGCGTACGAAGTGATACCCGATCGATTATTTGTATTACAAACGATGTGGTTATCGAATTGCTTCATTGGATAAATAATTAGGGACTATTCATATTTAAAATTCTTTTATTTAGTTTCGTATGCTTATGTCGAAAATTAACCCTTACATTTTAGCAAATAGAGTAGAAACAGACCTTTAAATAATGTTTTTATCTAACAACATATCCTAAATGTAATACACAAAAGTGGGCACAAATACATTACGACTATATTGTTTTGATGGATGGTACCATTTGTTACCCCGAATTATATAAAGTTCTTTTTATGTCACATTGAGTAAAGGGTTACGTTTTAGAATTCCGTAAAAATATAAAAACGTAACTAACCGATGCTCGGAAATGTAAACGGAATTATTTATTTAAAAATAGTCCTTATTTAAACTTATTGAGTTAGACAAGATCTATAGACGCCTATTCACAAACAACCATAACATATTTAGGAAATATTTGACGGTGACAGAATCCTTTGTAGCTAGACCCCAGAGACACCTCTACCACACCTATTTCTGCCTAACAACAGCCCTGTCAAGCACTGTGGTGTTCCAGTTTGACGGGTGAGGGTAAAGGAGACATACTTATCCGAGGCGTTCTAGCCCACTAAATTGGAACGCTGTTCAGGATGTGACTGACTTCAGGTAGAGTTCTAATCCTATCTGGGTTTTAATAGTAGTTATTATAGTACTTCGTGGGCGACAATGGCCACTTACCATTTAGAGGACTGCATGTTCCTCTGCTACATAATTAAAAAAGTACATACTGTCACAATTTAGGGCATATTTTTGTACTTTAGGACTATGTTCTTTCTGTCCGTCAACGTATTTTGAGTATCCAGAATTCTCTCTAAGTCAAAGCGAGTTTGGAATCATGCCACGTTTACGAAATTCTTCGGTTAAAAATGCTTTTAGGCGAATGTTCTTGGTAAACAGAAAAATAAATAATATTTTATACCAGAACAAGAATAAGAGATCGTAAAAAATCGCGTGTTTAGCGCGAACGTTTTATCACTCTATTAAAAGCTGTATTGTGAAAGTAGAAAGAAATGAAGCGGTATAAAATACTTCTGGTACCTTACTTTTGGTTTCCTTATCGTTTTATATTAAACTAGTCGTGGCCTTTGCCTTCAAATGTGACAAAGTATATGATAAGTAGATATTTCACGCAGATACGTACACGTTATTAAATATGGTGTTCTTTAATATTTATCTCTACAAAACAACAATTCAATTTGCACCGTAAATTAATTTTATAATTGTTATTTAAAGTGCTGATCAATAAAAACCAACTGTAAAAACCTTTTAGTACCGCATTGTCCTTTGTTTCTTAACTTAATTTAACTACATATCAACTTTCCTCAAGTACCTATTGTGAGAAAATCATTCCTAACATGTTTATTCTTAATAATGACGCTAATACAAAAGTCCGTGCTTGTGGTTTCAGGGGCTTATATTGCACATTATCTTAGATTTATTAAGCAGAAGACAGTTTCTTGTCGTTTCTAAGGCCCTTAGAAGACATGCGACTTTTATGATCAGCATTTGATGCAGTGTTAATGCCAACGGTAAAACGCGTTCAGTACCTCGATGAAACCATCAAGTCGCTAAAAGGTGATGCAGCATCACTACAATCGCCAAAACGCGGATCGCCGATGCTAAAAGTAGATATTCTCTTGGGGTCATTAATGTTCTTAGCAACGAAAGGGTTACGTTAACTTTATAGGTATGGTATGCATATGGTAAAATATTCCTACGTTTTGCTGATACTCCCAGTTTTACATATATCAAAAACTTTTTGGGAATATAGTAAAGCCTGATACCTGAAGCATTTCGCCAAAGTGTGAACGACAACTCAGGTATGATTTCAGCAGCATATTGGCATACGATCATGCGATATTTTTCCGTCAACGGCATATAAATAAGGCTGAGGTAAACACGAAAGTATTCGCTGCGAACAGATTCCTCGTCTCCCGGGGTTTGCATCTCATGTTCCAGCGACGTGTTGCGAATATACGGTAACAGATACATGCTACATGGTTCTGTCTATTTTAGAATTTAGTTTTAACTGATTTAAAAAATATACATACATACACTGGGTACTAGGCTTATTTTATAAGGTTCAGTATTCGACGTTCGTCTTAAATACATAGAAATTAATGTTAATTTTTGACACGATTATCCATTAAAACACATTATTGATTAATACTGAGTCCGCTGTAAAACTAGCTCGTAAATAATAATGACTACGATCATATGGCAAAATAAGTTAAACTTGTTATAAACCAATGATGTGCTTCATAAGATAGTTTTTGGCGATATGCTGTCCTTTCGTGAGATACTTTTTACGATACTTTATTTTTCATATCTTCTATAATTTTCGGTATTTTTTTATCAGTCATCTGTGAGCATAACTTATTGTGAGTTTAAATATGACTTACATTTAACCTTCCACTCTGTATATATAATTTAATATGTTATAGCTAATTTAATATGAGTATTTATTGTATTTAAATCTTATGTATTAAGAAAAAATTGTAAAACATTTTTTATACTATTAAAATAGCAAACGAGCAAGTGGTTCATCTAATGGTGACACTTGTTACCAACTTTATAACACAGGGGTTGCCATTACTACGGACTAAGGTTATAGCCTCATTTCTAAGTCAGACAGCATCCACACCATTCCAACAAAACTGAAGAACTTCACACAAGAAACGAATGTGGCAGTGGTCATTCTGTCGACCCACACAAGTTGCACCACGTTTCTAAAGTTGAACACAATGTATTAATACAAATATTATTTATTTTCTATAATAATATGTGTCGTGCACGCGTATTGTTACTATATTTATGCAATAACAATTTACACTTACAACAATTTCGTAAACAGATGATGTGTGAATATATTGAAATGAGTGAAGGTGATATTGACTTACAAGTATGATTCAAATCCTACCAAAGATCCTTACAAGATTCAAATCCTACCAAAGATCGGCCACAGACTCGTTCTTACCTCTGAAAATTAAATTGGAACGCCTCGGATAAGTTTTTTTTTTTATATAATGGAGTAGCAAACGAGCATTCAGTCCACCTAGTGGTAAGTGGCAACTGCCACCCATGGATATTTGTGATCCACCCCAGATAAGACTAGAATCGAACTACAAAGGGTTCTACCACCTTTAAATGTAATAAGTATGTTTCTCTTACCAAATCCTTCCAACCAGAATACAGCAAAAACTGTTATTGTATTAGGCAAAAATAGGTGAGACAGCGGTGTTTCCGCAGTAGGTCTAGATGATAACCAGTACAGAACAGTCATTTTAATTGACGCATTGAACATTCTAGTATCATGAAAATATAAGCAAAGATCACATAATAAAATAAAGATCACACAAAAAACCGACGTGTTATCTAAAAAGAACAACAATGCTATGTAGAACATCTTAGCTTTTGAAAGCTCTTGTCACAAAGGGAGGACAATTTCGTTATCTGTTTGACAAAGACTGAAACAAGAGAAATGACCCAACTACCCAAAGAGCTAATTTTATAAAGATAAGAAATTTTGGTGTAACATTTATACAAAAGACCCCGAAAGTACGAAGGCTATGAAAGGTTGTGGAAGAAAATAAATTAGGGTTGATATATTGTCCCAGCGGAGATCACACGAAATGAGGCACATTGAAATATGATAGCCAAAAACGTTGTACAATGTTACAGTTAATTTTTATTGAAATCGCACAAAAAGATTGCTAAACTCAGAGTAATATTTCGTTCGTATTTTATGCAGGAACCGCGTGGCGGAATGGTCGTTGATGGTCTGTTACGCTGTGAGTTTCGGGTTCGATTCCCAGAAAGACATATCTAAATAATGAATATAGATTTCTATTCTGAGTTGGGTATTTATGTCTTTGTGTGTTTCTACTCATTACAAGAAAAATCCAAGTGTAAAGTTAAGAATGTAGAAAGTGTTAGTTACTTATTGTTATTCATTGTATTGAGTCGTATCTTAAAATAAATTGAAATAATAAAGTACATTTCAATAAGTGTGGCGGTGGTGCCGCCAGAGTCGAACCACGAAGGGTTCCACCACTTTTTGACTTTTACATTACTATATTTGATATAACGTCTATACGATTATTATCTAAATGTGATATAACGGATCTCGTAGAACGTCCACGCAATATGATTAAAATGTGGGATAACTGGATGCGAAGTTCAACTATAAACTCTATTTGTATCTACATATATATCATGTTATTCTATTTACGGATGTCGCAATTAG
>DWRA01000493.1:0-24182 GCA_018250295.1 Spathilepia clonius | reverse complement strand
ATGGGGCGACTTCCATACAGAAATTTACTACTTCTCTAGTCTAGCAGATCTGTGTCACTTAGTGTTTTTTTGTGTTTTTAAGCAACATTTGGAAAATCGTACATATTGTAGTAGGAGCAAGTAAATTGTATAGTTTAGTGTACCAGCGGATATACTTCGTTGACCAGAGGATTAAATGCAGATTAGCAGACTTTACACACCTTAACTCTCTCATAATTAATAAAAAACCTTATTTCAAAACCAGCCTGCCTTCGTTATTAACATGACATAATTTACACGTACATAATTTGAAAAAATTACAAGTGCGAGGAAATTGAATAGCGGGCCTCCGGTTTGGGAGATCGATACGGACCGTTAAACACCCACTACTAGTATTAAATACTCGTAAAGTTTTGATTAGCAATTACACGTGTTTAGTTTATGTCCGCTTACAGTTTGATCGAACCCGCAGGCTATTGACTCCCGCAGCGCTACTGAGCAACACTGTTTCATTTACGATCCTGATATCTGATTAATTGTAAAGGTTGCATAAAATTAAAGGTAGTAATATTCTCTGTGTGACTATCGTGGAATGTGATCACGCCGTCATCGTCGATTCGATGACAAAGGGTTTTTAATACGGTTTTGATACTTAGTTTATTAATGTGAAGTATAAAACTACTCGCGTGGTGGTGTGATCACAATACCGGTGTTAGGCAGTGAGTTCCAGGTTCGAATCCTCGGCTACACAGGTATCTAAATGACTGATTTAGATTTCTGTTTTGGGTCTGGGTGGTTGTGTATTCGTTTATTGATTGTATACACAGCGACACACGAGGACGCAGGCAAAATCCTAGTGTGGGATTGTAAGTGTAAAAAGTGTTACAAACTAGTATGCCTAGTTGGACTCGGCCGCCTTTGGCAAAGCAATTATTATAGCCTAGTGGTTGAATCACGGCCTCTCAGTTGAGGGGTCAGAGGTTCAAACCCCGACCACGCTCCACTGATTTTTGGAAGTATGTGCGTATTAGAAATGAATTTTTCTTGCTATAACGGTGAAGTAAAACATTGTGAAGGAATGTACACACCGAAGAGTCCTTTTATAAAAAAGTTCTGAAAGCAGCGTGAAGTCTACCAATTCACACTTGGCCAACGTGGTGGACCATGGCCTAACCTCTCTCACTTCGAGAGAAGACCCGTTCTCCCCTTTGAGACAGTAATGGGTTGAAAACGACAAACTTATCCGCCGTACGGTTTTTTATGTACAGAAAAAATAGGGAGCTAGGAGGTTAATAGTGGTGAGTCGTCCTGTTCCTGCATATTTCATTTTTGCATTAATAAAGTAAGCGGTTTACGTCACGCTGTGTGCACTGAATAACACTGTTTCATTAACCACCTGTTGTTTATTTCCTACATCTAGGTAATTAAATGTTATTGCACGTAAAATTAATTAAATTGCCATTGGAATCCGATAGTTAATAAGTAAATATAGTTTTATACTTGAATTGCCAATAGATTTGTCGTATAACGATTTTATTACATATCACTACACTGGGTTACTAAATACACGTGCAATACACACACAGATGTACTAGTAGGTATACTAACACTAGCAGTGATAGCCTAGTGGTTAAATCACGGCCTCTCAGTCGAGGGGACCGGTGTTCAAAATCCAGGCACGCTCTCTGATTTTTCGAGGTTAAGTGCGTATTACAAATTAATTATCACTTGCTATAACGGTGCAGGAAAACATCGTGAGGAAACCTGTACACTTGAGAGTTCTGTAAAAAAAAGTTCTCAAAAAGTGTGTGAAGTCTACCAATTCGCTCTTGGCCAGTGCGGTGGATTATGGCCTAACCCCTCTCACACTGAGAGGAGACCCCTGCCCAGCAGTGGGACAGTAACGGGTTGATGACCATACTAACACTCACACCCAAAATGTTTAAGATGTCTGTCCGCAACTCAAATCTAAAATCTTCGATTAAGCAGGAATTATTTTCTGATATATTACAATTTTATTACAGTAAGGAAAACGTCTGGGTAGTTTCGTGACTGATTTTTTATTGTTAAACTATTAATTTATTTTCATAACTGTATACCCAAGAATACAATAAAATAATCAATACCTAATCTACTTCATGCTATCACGACTAGAAAGGATTAATGTCAGACAAATACATTCGTTTAAAAGAAATACTTTCACAGAGAAAATAAAAGCTGATGCGGTATTGTTCCGGATTTCTATTAAAGATTTAATTGCTTACCATTGTTGTGGATGAAAGTGTATTGCACCCTCAGACCAAAAAAGGAAGACACCGCCTTAGGGCTCTTGCATTGCACTAAAAATATATTTGAATGAATGACTGAACATTATTATTTTTGTGAATGTTGTGTATATATTTTAATAACATTTTGCCAACTTAACAACACGAGATTATATTTCTTATTCAAGCATTCTTATTTAATCATGTACAAAAATATATCACTGCCGTTGGATATATGTATAACGCTTCGGTTAAATCTACATATATTAAACGTTTCATACAACGGCAGTGGTAGATAAAATGTTTTTTATGCCACATTTAATATTGTTCCATATAAATTTTGGACTGGCAAAAGCTATATTTGCGGAATATATTTAAATGTGTTAATACACATTGAGTACAAAAATAGTCAAACTACTGTTATGTCAGACAGGGCATGAGACAGGTATGACACGTAAATGTAAATAATCTAATTTGTGTAAACTGTGCAAGTCAGGCTTTCGAATGCTTCCAATGCTCTAACCGAGAGAGTATCGGTCTTTTTTATCTGAGATAGCAACTATAAACATTCAATAATCTTACCGTCTATCCATCCATTAACCTTTTGAATTGGCGTCAATTCAACGCGTCGTAACCCTAAATCAAATGGTTACCCGCTGTCTTTTCCAAATCATCTATTATTTCGTTGGACGGTAACCTGTATTAGTACAGTTTGCTTTAAGCTCAACAATAACCAAAGTATAGCAACAATCCAGTTATAAACAGTACACGCTAACGTTATTCATTTAACATTCAAATGTAATTCCCATAGCCGTCCGAAGATTCAATGTTAATAAGCTAACAAGAGCAAGTCGTACAATGGCTTTAAATCAGCATCTGTTCAGAATCCGGAACGATATCCAAACAAGGTAACTGCGACACAATATAAATCATAATACTAGTCGAGACGCAGCCGCATATTCAATGAACTGAACGTGGTCACTGTCCAGCTCAAGTTGAAGAGGTAAAAATCGAAATTGGCATAAGGTTAGTCCGGGTAAGAACGGCGAACTTTACTGATTGATTCAAGTGACAATTATTCTTGTAAAATATAAAGCTGTTATGGACGAAAGCATGCGTTAATCTTTTTTATCTGAATCTAAACTGAATATAAATCTGTTTGTATAGCTTTATTTCATTTTATCTACATGGCAACTCGGCAAAACCCTAAAATGTATCCACTTGTCCTCTTATTCTATTAAAACCCTTACGTTTTCGGGGACTTATAAGCAACTTATCAAGACAGATTTGATTGATAGTCCAGTCTTAACAATGTATAAAATGTTTAATTAAAAAATAAATATTACAAGAGAGTTAAAAAACTATTAACAAAAAAATTACGTTGAATAACTAAATTTAGTTATTATGTAGTTTCCTTTTAACTTTTTGTGTCTGAGTATGGCTTTGGTACATAAATAATGAATACAAAACATATAAATCGTATATCACATTAAGTTTTAGCAGATTATTGTGAAATTCTGTCGGAAAATGTTCGGTCAAGTTTATACCACGCTGATCATAAAATTTTATGAATAATTTAATGTAAAGCAACGTTGCAACATTCAACTTTTATCAGAAAAACAGTACTAAACTCTGCAAAGTTCTCGTAAGAGCTCATTACTAAAAAAATATATAATAGGTATAATATAATAATGAATAAAATTTAAGACCTTAACTTTGATGAAAATTTATAAAAGAAAATGAATTTCATCTATCTCAGTGCCGTGGCGGCCATTAGTCTATTGAATAAGGCCCTTAAAGCTCGAAGATTTTTATAACCTCTTGTAGTGAGAGAACCGACCTTGGTACATTCAGAACCGTCTTTATTTGCTCTGGGTTATTATCTAAATATCGATATCGACCTTGTTCTTAGATTACTTTTATACAAGTGTGCATTATTTTTAATTGACGTTAAAATTGATTTCGTGTGAACTATTAATTCGTAGTTTCGTAACAATCTTAAATAACGTGAGTTTTAAATGTGTCTTTATGTATTTTTTTCTACAAAATAGGGATAGTAATCGAGCGTGGAGTCCATCTGATTACAGTAGGTGTTGTTAACGTGCTTGTGTTTATTAACCAGATTACTATTAAAAGCGTAGATATAAGAATTGCCGTGAATACTAAATGACGATCCGATTCAAGCCACGTGTAGAAGCTGGCAGTATTCGTCTATTAGATACTAGGCAAACTGGATGCATAAATTGATATGCAAGTTGACCAAAAGCATAAAATCGAAAGTTGTCACACGAGTGGTAAGCAAATGCAATTAGTACTAGACGTTTCGTTCGTATTGTCGATAATATGACTTTCCAATGCTTGCTTTACGTAACCAATAATCCGTACGATTAATCACTGAGTATTAATATAAGTGATACTTTTGACCATTTCGTACAGGGAAATTAATGTGATTTGCGGTAATTTAGCTACATGGATATAATTTATTGCATGTAATTTATTACACAATATTTTTTGCAGTATGTTATTGGTAGCACCACTCTCCGTTGCCGTGGTTGTTGTAGGTGACTATCTAAACATATAGATTAGTTTTATTAAACATAATTTTACAATGCTATACATAACCTTATATACATATAAATATTTAGGATAAGTAGAAAATGGTATAAAATACAATATTAGGTGACTTAAGAATAAAATTCAGCAATAGGGCAGCTAAATCTTTCTAAGAAGTAATTCGTCTACTGCGATTGCCAATAGGTATGTACAATCAAGCGCGATGACTATGAAAAAAATTTCTCCTAAAAGGAAGTCCATGACCAGCACTGGACTTATATGGATGAATAGATTGAGTGCCTGTTAATTGTCGTATATAGGGATCTTACATATTCGTTGCGCTTAAATACGGTTTTGTGTTCAATAAATTTGCTTGAAAAATCTTTCAAATTCAGTTCAATTGTTAAAAATTTGCTTGTACATACTGTTGCAGAGTGCCAGATAGATCGATCAAAATAAAAACTATTAAAAATTACTCAAACGCTATTTGAGATAGTTTGTGCACAGCTTGAGTTGACACCTATAAAAGGCAGTCAAATACCTATTTGATTACTTCATAACTAAAAGAACTGAGGCCGCATACCGCTGCACCCTTTCACTGCTTGATATTATTGTATTTGTCAACTTTTGCGCACGTAAGGAATCTATAAAGATTTGCGATAAAAATATCAAAATATTGCATATTATTCGAAATGGCATTGTCTGTTTTATCGATTGCTATCTGTATATAAATAAACTGCTATAATGTTTCATTTATCTATTTATTTCTTTGGCAGTAAATTATTCGTGTCGTTCAAGCTATGTTATAAAATATTTTCTTTTCTTACATTTCTCGTGACTACAGTGCTTATCGACTTCGAAAACGGAGGGAGGTATTATGTTCGGATGTATATATCTTTTTTTTTAATTGACGAGGGTGAAACCTTCAAAAGGTACCCAGTGCCGTAGGAGCGGCACGGGGTTATGTGGGATTGTTACCGCACTAAAACCCCCCCGGTGGCCATCCTCAACGCTCGGATGTACATATATACATCCACCTCGGATGTACATACCTATATATTTTTTGATTATTATTTAAGTTGACATTATGTAGGTCCTAGTATTATTTTTTATTAATATTTTTCTAGATAAGTGAACTATTAAAATTAAATGTTATAATATGTTTATCGATACCTATGCGGTTTTATTTGATTATGTTTATTCGCACGCTACAAAGTGTAAACACAAATGTAAATTTTTTTTGGACCAGAACTTTTACGAGATCACGACTTGATTATAAAGACATTAAATATATACCTTTATATATATATTTGTATATGATTCGCTCATAAGCGGATCGGCTCGCGCTTAATTCTTTCTTAGAGGAAATATGTGTCATAGCCGTAATCCTATTTTTTGTTCAAATGAAATATCGTATAAGCCTTATAACTTCTGAGTCATATCAAAGTAGAGAATAGAGAGTATGATTGTTGTATCTAAGGTTGTACTAATTCTAAGATAACGCATTAGACAAATATTTTTGTCAACATACTTTAGTACTAGCACAGCGACGAAGCGAACGTAATACCAGAAAAAACGGCAAACAAAATCGCGAAAGAAAAAGTTTTACCGCCGTTGCCACAGTCTGTGTGGCGTTATCCGTACTTCTTACTTTTTGCCCTCAAATGTGATTAGAACGAGCGTGACTTTCGCAATTTACCGTTTCGTGTCGCGCCAAAACGCAGCCTGACCTCGCGGTCGCGAACTCGGAGAAACCTGAGCCTAGGCCTAACGAAAACGAAACCTATTAGTTTTTGTAACGTGAACCCGAACTGTATTGGTTAGCCACGCTTTACATACTGACAAATAGACCAATATTGAGTTATTTATGTGCTAAGTGAAATGTTGACATCGGCTGCTTTGATTATTAGTAACGGAGGATAGTTTAGTGCTCTTTGTGTAATATTCGTGAAGCAAAGTGTCAAACGATTCATATTATAAAACGGCAGTTACACTACAGTATAAGCAACAGACTATTTGCACATTAGAAAGGTCCGTTTTAACTTGAACAAAGCCTGATGCAGGTAACGCAAGATTTAAAAATTGTTTCGAATACCTAACATTATTTTCTTAGTAAATCATGATTTCTAACAAAGAATCTGAAAGGGTTATCTTATCTTGTAATTTCAATTTCGGTTATAATACGGCGGCTGTCAACAGTGTAATGGGTACATACCGAAATGGATTCCACGATCTCACCACTTACGATTTCATTGGTAAAAGATCGTTATCCAAAACCATTATCGTCCGTATTATTACGAAAATGGCTATCGGATCTAAAGACTTATTTGGTTGGCAAAATCGAAATCGCGTTAGTTTCCATTGACCAGCGTTAGGTGCACTAGGTTATGCTTGCTTTCATTTTCTAGGGCACGTACTGGTGGGGCTCTCCTCATTTGTCGACGTCTAAACGGATTCATAAAAATATTTCGCGCGGACAGGATGTAAGCAGATTTGATAACATCCATGAATTAAGTTTATGCGAGATAGATTTAAAACAGAAAGACTGCAAGAAAAATTGTCTGCATTTATATTTTAAAAAAAATTGACTAGAAAACCTCAAGAGTTATTTAATTTTACGCTAACCTGGTAAAATGTGGTCACTGATGCTCATGAACATCTGTGACCAACATTGTGTAGAACAGACTCTACTCTCTAAGACTCGAAGACAATCACAAATGCGTTGCCACGCCTGAGGATCAAGATGGCAGTTAGTCAGCCGGTATCCAAATGCTTCCACTGAAACGCAAAATAGCTTCACTTTAGAAATTGATGTTGCGATGATGCCTCCCCGATCGAACAATATCGAGTGATCCTCTAAGTTTAAGCTGAACTATTTTAATAAGTGAAGAAAATTAGTTAAAACTACGGCGGTAAATGCGCGCGGTTCCTCACACAAATGTTCCGTTAACGTTCCACATCGATATAACCCATAAATCATGTACTATTCTATTAAAACTATCTAAGCACGGCCCAAACGCGCAATTTCGTACGATATGGGTTGATTATGCAGCTTCGGTCCAAGATGTAGTGTAAATTGACGATGCAATAGTAGGTTGATAGTCTTTGAACCACTTATTTCACAAGAAAGGTATGAAAATTGACGTTTAGTTAGCAGAGAAAATTGTAACTAGTATTAATTTATGCTAATAATGAACTGGACTTCAGTTTCTATAATTTGCATAACTTCTTACAAAACTACTTTGAAATGAAGTTTGCTGTCATTTCTACTAAGAGTTGTTTGGTTAGCATATTTTGTTTCCTAATCCGTAGACGGGTTTAAACCGACTTCAAAAAAGAAGGACGCTCGAAGTTTGGTTGTATGTATTTTTTATATATGCTTACCGATTATATAATTTACATTCTGACCATTATACGTGGTGGCAGGTAAAACGAGGAACTTATTTTACGACGGTGCTTACGATGTGCGAATTTTTAATTAGAACAAAACATAGAATAATGACTCATTTTAGTCAATAATACATATTTTTTCCTTCATTATGTATTATTTTCGTTGTTACACCATTTAAATTCCAGAAATAGCCAAACGTTTTTGTTACTGCAACAGGGATAAACAGTTACATACACTTAACAATTACCGTAATTGTTTTGTGAATAAGAAGTGCTTCATGTAATCCTTTTGTGGAAAGGGTGCAAGATTCTGCGTCAATAGATAAGGATACCGTATGTGAGTAATAAATATTAGACGATAATTGCTTAACGTTGTTTTGCTATCAGTTAACGCTTAGAATGCTTGTGTTTAATGCTTATGAGCTTATGTATGTCAGTCGTAAATTGATCCCTGAAGATGTTAGTAATAACTTAAGATCGTTGTTAACGTTAAATTTACATGTTATATTTGTTGGTTGTGTACCGTTTGACGACTTAATTTATGTGTACGTACCTATCATTTTGAGCGGCTTTTCTTGAAGATAATATATGTATTAAGCAGTAAAGTTTTAGCTTTTATGTTTTCGTTATATAACCATAGGGTTAATAATAATATTTTTGACAATGAAAATTAGTAATTAATGAAAAATATTACTACTTAACCTTTAATACATTTAATATTAAAAATATACTGAAAACTGTATAACAGTCTTTGGTATAACTAAAGAAATAACTACACAACAAAAGGGTAATAATCTTATCGAAACTTAACATGAAAATGAAAACTCGCACAATTTAAAGTAATATATATGATATCGTGGGTCCTAAGTATCTTATTTCAGAAATAGTATATATTCATACCTTACTCGAAGAAGTCTGTCTTATATTTGGTAGAAACATTGGTAAAATTAAGTAACAAAACGTAGTAAACATGTTTGATATTAACAATTGATAGATAATAAAGTTTGCTACAAACATGGAAACGTTACTTTAATACTAAAGAAGTGTACAATTTAGTAAACATAGACAAAGCAGGATAGAGAGAGAGAACACGTAAATTTCCAACGATGAATCATTGTAGATCCTTGAAGCAATCGCGGCGTGGCTCCGGCGTCGTGACATCAATGTCCCGATAACGGGTAACGGCGTCTTGAGTATCTCGTAAACCTTTAGAAGTGGAGAAATTAGTTGGCTTTGTTTCCACCCCTTGTAAATGATTTTCTACGTCACGACTCTGATGTTTAGCGCTAAAAAGAATATTATTTATGGTATTAGCTTAAAAGGAACGATGAGTAGAAGTAAATGAGTGAGCTTCAGTAGTTCCTACACTTTTCGAAATGTAGGAATTGTTTTGTATTTTTTTCCTTTGGACTTGTTTTTGTGTATCAAGATAAGAAATTTTAAAATTAAAGGCAATTTTACATCACGTCTTTGGACAAGTAGATGGATACGCTGCTGCCTTAATTATTTTGGTCTACGACACCCATATCATGGTGTGGTTAAGAAGTAACAGAATTCAAAATCGTGACGTCAGTACTTAGATAAAGGAGTTGGGGCCTTGCGTAGCTCGTAAATATTTACAGACGAACTAAACGTTTACTATTATTTCTAAATGATCTGAATGACTTCTGATATCACGTTTTGGATACGATTTCCCTTAGCTAAGTGTTACTTTTAACTACATATAAAATCTGATTGATGTGAACCTCAATACAATCTATAACTATGCAAGCATGAACTAAGTGATATTGGAGCAATTTTTATACTGTTCTGTTATATTTAGTGGATAAATCAATTTTATTGTTGTTCAGAGAAATGAAAAGCAAGCAAGTATTCAATTGGCTTTAGTGAAAATCTACGAAAACACCGTAACTAGGCGAGATAACAAAAAGTCGCCATGGGCCGAAAAGTTAACAATGTACTTCAGTTTAGTACCTTTGAATTACTTCAGAAAAAATGTTTAGAAGCGTTTTAGAAAGTTTGCTATGACAATTTCTAATGAAAAAGACCCGCTCTTTTATATCAGTATCATCGAAAACTCGTTAACAAACCTACGCACTTAAGACAAAAAATCTTAATGGCGTGTAAAGTCTACCAATTCACATTTGGCATTGCGTTGGACTATGGCCTAACCCCTCTCGCTCTGATAGAGACCTGTGACTAACAGTAGATTGACGACGAAAGACAAGCAAAGTATAATTAAATATAAAATTCTAACATTACAAACGAGTCTAGGTATCAGCTTGTAAGATTTAGTGCTATTTGCACTAAATCTTACTTAGTGTTCAGAGGAAACGAATTGGTGCAACTATGTTGCTACTGTAGTTAATACTACCTTTAAAATATCGTTTACCCATAGACAAACTTACATTCATTCAACACAACGTACGGTACCATCTATCTGATTTATTCAAATAAGGCGAATTCAGGAAGTTTACCCAAATAAGATTTATTAAACTTGCTTGAACAGTGATTTTCAAACTTTCTGTGCACTACAATTTTTCTCGTGGATATATTTATTTTAAATATAAAAAAAATAATTGAAATATTATTTATAATTTACGGATGCTATTCAAATGTATTATTTATAGGGTTTATTATCGCATAGATGCTATATTAGTTATCCTACGAAGTTATTAATATGTAACGTCTACAAGCGGAAGGTACATACCCTATGGAAATGATCATCTCGCAATTAGTAATTTACAACGTCTGTACACGCAATAATAAATGTTATTAAAACTGGTTATTCCTCGTTTAATGAATATTAATTTAATATGTAGAAATTGAATAATTATGAGAAACATTAGTTTTATATTGTTGTCTAGCTAAAAATAGCACATCACGGGTCCTTAAGTATCAATTTGCTATAAATAAATGAGCCGGTAGTTACGGGGAGATCTTTCATTTCCTGCCCTAAAAGTAGCATCGCTCTTCGAAAAATCTTTAACCATTGCACTAATATATTACATAAACCATTAAAACATAAACCATAACCACTAACCATTGCTATTCTCATCATGTATTAAATATAATATACGCAATAAATAATTCCATTTTATTTCAATTTGAATAAAATGAAAGAAAAGGTTGAGTACCGTGCTGGAATATTCAAAGGCCGTTAAAGATGGTTGAAGTCAAGACGGTTTCTATGGCTTTCAAATGTCACCGCGAGTCAGGTCGCGGCCGACGTGGGAGATTCCCGTTTTGCTATAAATTGGTGTTTATGATACTTCAGTATACTAGAATTTAGCTTATTACAATGTATCTCGTGCAATTCTAACGAGTATGCCTCAGTTTGGTGCATTTATATTTTATATAGGGACGCTAAAATACAAATAAAAAATTACTTCTAAAGTGTGCTAAAAATGTTTAAAGGTGGTAGAACGAGCATGGTTCATCGGGAAAGTATAACGGCCATAACGATTTGTAACAGTTATTGAGTTTTGTTAGAAGAGTTTGTATGTCGCCTCATACGTAAGATATGAGGAGGTCATCTTAGCCCTTGATAGTTGTATGCAACTGTGCTCAATTTCACATAGAACATCCGGCCTACATGGAGTTGGTCACAGTTATCCATGGGCTGCAGTGATCACTTAACATGAGATGGACTAGTAAACTCGTTTGCGACAACAATCTTATAAAAAATAATTCAACAGTTTTCCAGTGACAAAAACATTTCGTAATATGATATGAATAAATACAGTCATTGTATACTTTAACTCTTGCTTTAAAACTCCAACTTGAAAACGATTTGAAAGATATACTTAAACAAATAGCAGAATACATAATTACACATTAAAATACAAATTAAATTGTACATTAAAAAACACTCCCAGTTATCGTAAGATGTATACGCGTCTATACTTGAGTAATTTCACTTTTTTCACACTTAAGCGATTACTAGTTAATGCGCGCGCGCTTAGTGAGTTCGTTATAGTTACTTCAACGTCCAATCAAACTTTTTATAAGATAGCTGTTCGAGGCAGTTCTGCTCTAGTCAATGGAAAGGCTCATTAAGTTACCTAATCAATTGCCTCAGTCTTGAAAACACTGAGGACAAGTTCGAAGTTAATTTTAACTTACGTCGTTGGCTTTGCATGCATAGCTACAGTGGTGTTACTTTCGAAATTTCCATCATTATACCTGTAACAACGGATGTTGATGTAACTTATTTCCATTTGGCTGCAACTATTTATGTCCCTTTGTTGGACATGGCTCTCTTATGTATTCGGTATCACCTGAAGTGTATTCCATGGTGCCGTAATGCGGATTGAGGGAAATAAGCAAGGGATGGTAATCACTTTCTATCGGATATTTTAAAACCGCCCGTGAATATTTATCGGATATTTTAAAACAATATAACAACAGGAACTGATAGCCTACTGTACTTCTCGAGTCACGGCCGCATCGTGTTTAGCCACAAGCGGTCACACATTCAACTTTCAACTGTCTCTGACGTCGCTCAATTTTGTATGTCTATTATGTTCTACATAAGCTGTATATGCCTATATGCTGCGGAACTACGGGTATTTGGTGTATTTGTTTTCCAGAATATAAACCCTATATTTGTGACACAAACTATATGTCTGTAAATTTTCATTAATATCGGAAAGTTACTTAGGGGTTAAAAGCGGGTCATACAAACAATGTGAAATTGTTTGTTTATATATTGGTATTATTAGTAAGACCTAAGTAATATTCACGTCAGTCCGTATAAGGGTATTGTAAACGCTCGACATGTGCTATCGGCAAAAAGTGAACGGTCGAGATTCAGGTTTTTGCCTTCGTTTTTTGTTTGGATAAGTTTACGCAATGAACTCAAGTCGGGTTTTTAACGATTATATCTACATACGAGGTGCAAGTTCTGTGCTGTAATTGCGATTATTAATCAATAGCTGATATCGCCTTTACGGAAATCTGGTATAAATTAACCGGTGGTAATGTGGCTTGTTTTATTTCTATATGTCGCAGCCCACTAGCTCATTTAGTAGTTTAATTAACAGCCGTATGATTTCAGCTGTAGCGTATAATACAACATTAAAAAAACACTCGAACTGTTACTGACAGGTTTTAACACAGGCAAAACTGCTGTTGTAAACTAGGAGATAAAATAATGACTAAAATTTCATCACTTTGTAAATTGAAATACAAAAAATATTATTGAGTAGGAATTACAGTTTCGTACGATTCCATAATTAGTCAGTACGAAAAAAAATTTACTCTAAAATGTGAACATGAAGATCTGCACGATTTACGACTACAACTTTCTCTACGATGGTCGTCGCAACTTACTACCCGCTGCTATTGAAGTACGTTATAATTAACAGGAGCACTGGAAATAACAGTAGGAAATCACTTATAATAGGAATTAATAGGATTAGTACCAGGTAGCGAACACGCAACGTATATTGATAATATTTTATTAATTCCCAGCATGAGATACGATGGCTGTAATGAAATCGTGTACGTTCGTAATGACCCTGGGATAGAAAGGGATAGAATTATGCGTAATTACAGCATTTTATGATTATAGGGATAAGAGGGAATTAATGGAAGAGCGGGCCCGGATCAACATTGAATAATACTGATCGGAGATTTCGAATTGAAAGTGGATTAAATATCAATCTTGCCACACGGAATCTATATCCCGTAGATGTGTTTTTCATTGCATATTTCGATTATATTATCTTTGGCGAATGATTTTAAGCTAGCTATTATTTTCCTATCTACTGATACCGGTAATACTTTGGCATGTTTAGAAATCATGATGTATACAAAGCTACAAGTGACAGAAGTGAAGCATCTCTGAGGATTAAAATCTTGATTTATAAATATAGTAAACATTTCGATTCTTGTGAATTTCACTTGTGAAAAATCACTTCAAAATGTTAAGACTTCAAAAGGTTATGAATTATTTTGTCAGGCAACAAAAGCTCAGAAATTAGTGACGAGTTTTTCGTCTTATCTGTATCCCTAAACATGCATGCGTAGACTTTTTGTCTTTTCGCATATATTGTTACTTTAATAACGTATACAGTTAATTATTTCTAATTTTCTAATTTTATTTGCTGAAATACCAGTTAATCTTCGGTAGCTATTTAGCATTATATAAATTTCGTTGAAAGTAACATAGAAATTTGACTTAAAAAATGACATTGTCTAGGTTTAGGATATAAATTTTTTTTCCTTTTTCAAGATAGAATCATAAAAACATGCGTGCAATTGCTAGCTTTAAACTCTTTATGCTGAAGAAATACTTACTATTTCTTCATAGATAAATATTTTATATATTGAATTCTTGAAGTCATCATCCTATACGCGTGGAGTCGCTCCCTATCCAAAGATTAAATAATATGAAAACAACAATAAATTTTACCTGTAAAAGTAATGTTCTTTTAAGATAAACATAGTATATGACATCCGGTTCGCGTTATGTTAAGCCATGATCTTTACTATTTACGATGCATGACCACAAATGTCACGCCGTCAAGTTAACGATTCATAAGTAATGTTAGTACATAGGTCACTATGATTTGATCAGTCTTCTAGACGATTACGTATGTAAACGTGACAAAACTTTCCGTAGCTTTAACATCATTGAGGCATTGTCGATGCGAAAATTTCTTTTCTTTTCGAAGTTTTTAGCGCGCGTACTGAAAGATGAGCCTCTCCAAGTTAATGCTCAAGGGTAGTAAAGAGTCTCCAATTCTATTTCTAGCTTATAAAATATTTTAAGTCCATTTTCTTTTTGCATTTTTCAATAAATTGTATTTCCATTGGAATCATTCCTGAATTTATTTATTAGTCGTTTAAATTCTTAAAAAGTAAATGTTAATGCGATAGATTGAAGGACCTTTTTCCAAAATTTGTTCTTCAAAATATTTAACTCTGAAAAATAAACTGTATTCGTGTCTGTATAAGTTAAAATATTTTCGACACTTCTCGTGAACGAAAACAATAGACGTACTTTTACTTGTGAGACTCGTAATTATCTAAAGTGTGTGCTTTTAACTGTTTAAGAAATTTTAAAATTGCCCTTTTAAACTGCGTAGGTAATCACGGTGACGTATTGGTTCACTTTTAAACTTTACAGAAAAACATTGAATTCAAAATGACGGACTATAAATATGACACTGATAGCCAAATAAGTAGCTGGTTTTACCAGGCTGATTTCATGTGCTTGTATGTATGTATGCCATGTGTACTTGACTCTATTTATTTACTGTTAGGTATTTTATTCCTTTCTATAGGTACTTTTGTTATAAAAGTGAAATTATGTCACATAGATTCGTTTGAAATAAAAGTTTATCTATTCGATTTCCCATCTTTACCCGTTTCAATTGAAATTTGTGAATTTGCTGTTGTTCGGACAAAAACAAACATTTTCTCCAAACCTATACACGGATAGAGAGTATATTATTGAGCAGCTTCTCTCCAGCACACGCGTCTGCAATATTAAAAATTAAAATATTAGTTCAACAATTTACTCAGGTTAATTTAAACAGTTAATATTACCTAAGGCAATCTTATTTGGATGATAAATTTATGGTGTTAAACTGAACATTTCCGTTCTAAACAACGCAAACAAAAGGCATAGAGACATATTTTATGGCTCGGTTATAAAGGATTACGCAAAGGTAATATCTTAAATTATTGAGGAATTTATGAGACAAACAACCTTGCATTTGCTATTATACTGATTTCATAACTTAAAGCTTGTTTGCGCTAATGCTAGCTAATTTGAGTTAGCTATTTATTGTACATAAAATTTCGTATTATAGTTTGCTTGGATTAAGGTGCTTACCATTTACGTAAGGTATACTGTGTCTATTTGTGTTGGTCTTCGCTGAAACGCAACGGACGCTACATTATAATTCATAAAGATAAATTATTTATAGAAATCCTATAATAAAATATCCATACCTCAAAATTGAATTAAATTTTTCATACGTAGAGTCTAATTTATTATTATATTTGACTTGCCTTGTTGGTTTGTATGTATGTGAAGAGCAAATGTTGCAGCTGAATTTTTAACCAATTGTGCTGAAATTTTGCATACACGCTTGGTTTGGATAACAATGCATGATAAGATTCGCGACGTCAGTCTAATAATACGAACACTTGGGACCAATTATTATCTTTATTCCCATGATATGGCTATCAAATGAAAGGGTTTCCTGAGATAAACATGAATAAAGTTTCTAAAAGACCTGTTTTTCAAAAACTTTTCAATATAAACTTATTTTAACGTTTTCGTTCGTTGAAATATTTTTTGTTAAATGAATTCTTCATTATCATATTAAAAAATTGTAGGATGTGTCAGAAATTCTTTGACATACAATGTTCTACTTCCATTATTTACTGTATTTCTTTAAAAAAACTCGAATGACTTCCCCTTAACAACCTGTTCAGCCGATTTTGGAACATGTCAATCTTCGCAACCCACGCTGTCATGGCGAAAGTAGATTACATGAAACAAAATACTTTATTGTGTAGCTGTTGTCCATGTATCGTCCCATTACATGAATGGAGTCTCTACGTTAATATTACAAATCGATTTCGCATACAGTAACGCTTATGTCGCAAGATTTGATCGATTGTTATGTTTCTTGGAAAGAGACAATTGGAGCTTTGTATTACTCGTGGTCGATACTTTTGAAATTAGGTCGTTGGTTCTCTAAGACTAATGCAAAATTAAGGCAATATTTTTCGATATTTAAAAAAAAACAGATTTTCGGTTTATTTTGTTTTATCTATAGTTGATTTGTTTATCTTAGTTACATTTAGTGAAAGTTACCAAAAAACTAAGGTTTCCCATAAAATTGAAATGAAACTATTTATGTTTCTCTTTCACAATAGTTTAAGTTTTATAGTAAGGACGCAAATGTTCATGGAAAAACTACAGTTCAATACGATATTAAGGATCCTGATTCCAATAATGTTAATTAGATAAACCTATTGCTCGTTAGTGTCGTTATAAAATATAGGAAATAAGGAAACTTGTACAAGAAATACTGCGTTGCCTTGAAAGACGATACAGATCATAAAACCAATCAGGATCCATTTGATAGGCTGTAACTAATAGGCCCTTATCTGGTGAAGGGCCAACCCAGAAGAGCTCGGTTTAATGAGGTTAAAAAGGTTAGATGGGTAACACGTTGCTAAATCCAGATCCCTTTCAGATGCCACGAGATTGAAGATAAAGGTCAGAGTATGTTGGAACTAACAACGCTGATTTTCGTGAAGATGGCTGGCAAAGACAGGTGTAAATGTAGGTTGTTTAAATCTAGTGAACGTAGTACAGGCACGATAGCTGATTAACACTGAGGCGAGAAGCTCTAAGAGAAGTGGAGTGGAATATAAGAATGCCAAAAGACGACTTACAAAGTTCCAAGAGGAATAATATTTTAGGTTAAAACAAATCAAGCGCTCTTATAAGCGAAGACAACTCATGTATAGAATTGTTTCTTATATTTAAGAGCACTTGCATACCAAAATAGTAAATTAAATTTCTCTGGTCCAAATTTTGGATACTTAGATGTGACTTCTAATCTGTTTAGGTTCGGTAGACAGTGACCAATAACTATAACGAATGACCTCAAGTAAGCTACTTCTGTTGCTTACATTCTCGATAACATAAAAAAAATATTTTATCTTCATATATGTATTTTTAACACTCAATCAGTTGCACAATCCGAATAAACTGCATTGCGATAAATATTGTGTTACACATATGGATGCTCCTAATCAGCATGCCGAGTCCATTTGTCATTATCATAGCTACTGGCCCGCAAAAAATAACAATGAGTGATTAATTGGCATCACTTCTATTCAATCGCCATACTCGATATATTTCTGACGCAATCTAGAACTACCAAAATTATGATAGCTGCTTGAGTCATGTAAGCGACCGGTTCCCACGCCCACTTTAGCCCACGCGCTTTCGGACTGGCCAGTTGACATCTTGCAAGGGTGCTCGTTAACTTTAAATGGTGCAGATATTGAAGACTTATATGTATCTGGATTACCAATAATATCAAGATACCGTAATGTTCCTTTTAAATTATTTCAGTATTTCTTGAATTTAAATATAGTTTGGGTTTTTGTGAACTCTAGTTTAATGTATCTATAAAGTACAACCAACCAACAAAAAACTGTGAATACTAAAAATAAACTGAAAGATTCCGTAATCGCGGTAACGTTTGCTGGGTTGATCGATGACTTGACTTTTCGATTTCTGCATCATTAAGGTAATTGCGATAAAGTATAACAGATTAATGATACTACTTTTTGTTAAAAAACAGTACTTTGAAATTTTTACTTATATTTTCAAGGCCCAGTCTGAAATTTAGAATGATTTATTCATTTGCTTTTCCACTTTCGGTTACGGTAAAGTATTATTATTTTTATACTTGTTTATTTTTTATATTTGTTTATTTTCTTCCAGAAAACTACATACGAATTATTTCCGCAAACATAAATATTTATGTTTTATACTACCTCATTCTCCTACATCCGTAACATTCCTAGCGCTCGGCATATCGTGTTTGTCTAATTGAATGGAAGACAATATAATGTGTAATTGGTATTACTAATTACTGAGTCGGCGCTATTGTTGTGTGGCGATTCTTTCTCACAATTGCCATTGTGGTCGAACAATGTTGGGAGCTGACCTCAGGCCTGATGCAACGCTTGCACGATGGTAGCATCTGATATGTGGCTGTCTCCAGATTTAGTTGATAGTCCCTGAGGAAACAATGCGTGTTACATTGAGCTAGGACTTGCGAAATCAGATTTTTCTGCGATTTGTTTGTGTTGTGACGTTATTCGTGAAACTACAGTGACTATAATTAAAGAGGTTGTGTGGACATTTCCGGTTTTATATTGAATGTGCGTTGGTTTTCTATTATTTAAAAAGACCGGAACAACTATTTCGTACGAATATTATGTGAGTAATTTTTATCAAGTAACTAAATTCCTTCTTCTTTTGTTTCAGATGGGAAAGTGGAACAGATGATTTAAGGAATGCGAATACGTCGGCATAATAATTGTTGCGTAAGTTTATACTTTTATTACAATTATAATACTTACTACGTTCGTAGGTCACTAAGGCTTACGCATGGGTTTATAGATATTTGCATCCAATGTTCTATTTTCCATGAAAAATAATTAAACATTAATTTAATTAATATGTTACAATAACACTACTTGTATCTAAATGTGTAAAAGAATCTATGGATCTATTAATATTTATTTCGAATAGTAGAAATTACAATAACACAAAGTATAATCGGATAATATAACAATATTTATTCTAAATATATATATTTTTTTCAAACCTTAACTGACTCAGAGACTGGATAACAAACATTTAATTCAATATGGTACTTAAATATCACGAATTAATGCGATTATTTGAGCTCATTCGTTATTATAAGTACCTACACCACAAAGTAAATTTAGCTTTATCGCGACAAAAGGCGATTAATAACTAGATGTAAAGGCCAACTAAAGGCATTATCAACAGGTACCATTATACATCAAGCTAATAAATCGTCACGCGAACTTAGCTATCATTAATTGCGAAACTACATTGATTTATGGTGACTTTAGCAAATATGACAGCTTAAGATTATATAATAAATTGAACTTAGATACAGATATGGTTAAAAATTATAATTAAATTAAATCGACACTTGACATATTGTTAACGGACAAATTGCTAATCGTGGATTAAGGGTTATTCTTAGCGTAAAAAATACCCAATGGAATAAATAAAAAATAGGTTTTTTTGAAAATACGTTTATAATGAGAATTATATATCTGTTTAAGACGTTTTAGGAGAGTCCGAGTACAAACTAAAATATGGTCATTCAAACATGTCAAACCACTTTTTATACTTTTTTGCTTCATTACACAGATGGAACAGGTTGTATCTAAAATTTGAGGTAACGATTTTTAAGCCATGTGTTTAGTTTATTAGTTACAAGGTGTGGTCGTAATTAGTGTAGGTACTGGTTTAAAATTTTCGGTAAACAAAAATATATATTCTAGAGTTACCTAAACTATTACTATTCCTAGTACGTAAAAAAAATATTGCTGTCTTTTTATCACACGGAATATATCATCACCTAATATTATTGCGATATAACAAACTTGCATTAATCTAGGAAACTTAATATCACTTATATTACGGATCGACCGTTTGGCCAATTCGTAATTAAATTCAACTTCAACTTCAAATAGTAATCCTTGCAGAATAATTGCATTACATATCACCTGTTATTTCTATACCATAAATATTACCTACCAAACTTTTTTATATAGGAATTAATTAGAATTACTTGTATAAATTAACGAATAGGAAATATGTATATCTATTCTGGCGCCTTCCTGCTAAGTAAACAAGTACTTCAAAGTAAGTGAAAGTAATCGTTTATTAATAAAACAGATTTGAGATTAACAGTATCGCAGGTTGCGCGTGGGATATCTTATAACAGATAACTTGTGTCAGATGATCGATTTATTAAATTACGTCGACTCACGAAGACATATCTATTGATCGACTTATGTAAATTACTTCGCATGAAATATTTGTAACTTAAAGTTTTTGTTATACCTATGATGGAGTAGCAAACGAGTATGCAGTCCACTTGATGATAAGTGGCAAATGCCGCTCATGGACATTTGTAATCCATCCAAATAAGAATAGAATCCTACCTAAAGTAGAGCATAGTTGCATTGCTACCTCTGAGGACTAAGTTGGAATGCCTCGTATAAGTATGTCTCCTTTACCAAACCCTTCAAATCAGAAGACAGCAGCTCTTAACACTGCGGTTATTAGGCAAAAGTAGGTGTGACGGTGGTGCCGTCGCAGTCCAATTACAAAGGGTTTTACCACCTCTAAAATTAATTAGTAAAAGCTATTGTGCGTCAATGAATTAATGAAGCGATAACTATGGTTTGCTAACGGAGTATATCTGGGTTGGTAAATTCCCAGTAGTTCAGCTACATGTAAATATTTTAAGAGTTAAACTACCGGGAAAAATAGTGTCACGAGTTCGACGGTTGACTTAACCAGTTGTACTGGAAATTAACCTTTTGATAAACTACATAAGGCCTTACATAATAAGACAACGCATTTGTGACTTTGGGTAGGACTCCTTTGCGATTTTGGGTATTTTATATTTTATTAGTGACATATCTTTATGGGCGGCGTTGACTTTTAAATTCAGGTGGATGCGCTACAAGCTTTCACGCTATTACCGTTATGTAAACCATTTCAACCTTTTATGACTTTTAATCAGAAATATCTCGTTAAAAGTGTGTTTATTCATTTAACATGTATTATAAGTAAGAACTTGGTTATCATGTACACAGAAATAATTAACTGACATATTCTTGAATCGCTCGATATTATATTACCAAGTTGCATACAGATCTGGTGGCCTAACCGCGTTTTAATCCGACACCGATAATTTGCAATAATTACGCAAATACTCTAAGAATCAAATGAAGTATTATTACTACTAATCATAAAGCTGTGTGTCTAATCCCGAGAATTTTTACGTAACGAATTAATAGATAATCCACACAAAAAAAAACGAAATGTAAAAGTATAAAGCTATAATATAATAGATTCAACTTTTATACACTAGAAATAAAAATAGACGTAATTGAATATCTGTATTACTACTCTTTAGACTTGGTTACATTATATATTATTTAATGCATTATAGTTGTAAGTCTGAACGTTGAATAAATCAATCTGTATTTACATTACCTTAATTACATTCAAAATCATATTTCTCCGAGTCACTGCCAGTCGATCAACGTGTAAACGTAAGTGTATTTACATTTACATCGCGGTTGGTAAAACAAAAAGAGTGAGAGTGCAGAGGACTTGTCAAGAGAAAGTTGGTTAAAAAAACCAGGCACTAACACGACTTGATTTTCTGATGGTATAATTTATCAAACATACGCAGATCTTGGTCTTTGGTACTGTACCGATCATTTAGAAGATTATTTGAGGTTACGAAAGTAGAGACAGGTTTTGGGGGCTGTTAAGTTGGTTCAATTATGTATTAAAATATAGTATAGGATAAATAAAATAAAGGTTTAAAGTACCGCCTAAGTTATATAAAATATATATAGGTATATTTTACCTAAATACATTTGGTTAAACGTAAAAGGTCGATTCATTGGTGTTTTTTTATTATGGCATCTATTTAAAAGTTTTTAAAAATAATAGTTTTTTTATTCTATATCTCGTAAGCCACAATGCCGGATTTTCAAATTACTGCGGTTCCTAAGCTCTAACCTTATTTATACTACAAATATCAGTTTTATTATTTGTGTCCGTTCTCCTGTGTTGTTTGGCTAATCCTAGAAATGGTTGAATACATTTGGACTAGTTTTACAGCAGTACAGTACAGTAGTAAGTAATTTTGGTATGTAAAGATAAATTCCGGACGCACTATGTTAGTACGAGTATCATTTCTACCTTGAAATAAATCAAAGTTCTATTTTCAATAAAAATGTAAAGTTTAATTTACCTTACATGCGTAATTTATGAGGCGGTTTTATTACATATGTTCCGATACAACGTATATTCAATTTAACAATAGAGAAGTATTTTATGTGACAATAGTAAAATTATGGTCATGGTGCTTCCCTCAAGACACGCATTTTTCTGATAAGTTATAAAAGTGCTTTCGAAACGTAATAGAATTGCGACTAATCGTATTTCGTATCGAATCGATTGTAATCGAGGAACCAAATCGATACACTGACGCGACACCCACTGATAGCGATAGTTGATAACAATCGCCACCGTGTACTTATTGAAATGCTAATTAAACATTGTTTGTTTTCTATTTCAGCGCACGCTTTAATTGGATTATGTTTATGATAATTAGATAACCTACTTAAAATTAATAAGCTCAATAGGCCGTAGGTAATTACTATTATCATGGAGACTATAATAGATTTTCGACATATTGTTATTGTTTAATACCTAAGGTTAAAACACTTTCTGCCTTTATAGTTCCGTATTAGATATATTTACATCTATAACACAGAAAAGTAATCACAAACACACACACACTGTACACAAACACCTGTAACATTCAGAAGAAACATGTAAATTTGATTTATATACCTATTACATAAAAATATATTCGACGAAAGCATAATAGGTTGAATCGTTTGTTGAGAGAAAAAGATTACAAACTTTTTATTCCAATAGGTATCATGTAACAACGATGAATGTAAAGTTGCATCTATCGATCATAAATCCTATTATTCCTATAAACGTTCCTAAAAACTATTAACCGCGTACTCCCATTCAACAGACCATCCAATTCTCGCATTTATATACGACTAGCGATATTTTATTGACTCCACCATACATTATTCACATCGACGGTAACTGTTTATTACTTGGTGTTCATTATCGGAAAAAGTTGCGTACTACCAAAAACTGCACTATTCTAGACCTTATTGTATCGGAGTACGGGTGGGGGAAATGCATTTAGTCCATACAGTTATTGTGTGGCGGATTTAGACTTTACGCCGTTGGAATACTTTCTGATTTTGTTAAATTGTTGTGTGAAGGAAGTTCATACACCTGTCTTATAGGTGGGCTCGAGCGCCACGGGTGGGTTGCCAGTCGAAGGAAATATTCCTTTTTTTGTAGATGTCCAAGGAGGTATTGAGAGTTGAGCTAAGCGCTTTATTACAGGATGCACTTATGTTTATGGCGGTTTCTGTTTGGAATTAAGTCGAATTATTGCCGTGGAGTGAATATTTTAATTGCAATCTTTTATAAATATTTGAGGTGGTAAATAAGCATGTAGCTTATTAGTAGTATTAGTAGCTTGTGCCGTGTGGCTCCGGCGACGAATAGACCACCCCATGTCTACCCGTGGGTGTCGTAGAAGGCGACTAAGGGTG
>DWRA01000492.1:0-24182 GCA_018250295.1 Spathilepia clonius | reverse complement strand
CGACTCTTGCACACTTATGATTTATCGTTACGACGACATCCCGCCCCTCACACTAACTACCCGGCTTCCGTCCCGCCTAAATTCCCAATGCCAGACTACAAAAGTATCATCTATTGTCGTTTATATAACAGAACTTCTGTAATTAATTTTATAATGATATGAACAATATGGTATAAGAAAAAATTTGGAAAATTCTAACCCTTTTGCGTAATTTCGATCTAATATGAGATGTGATTTGAAACATAAATATCATTCCTCAATTACTGCACACATAGAAGCATATGCTCAGGAGTTCCTTTTGTTAATGTACAGGAGAACCAAGAAACGTTGTTTGACAATCCATTTCTTATAGAGGTGGAAGCTCGTAATTATATAAACGTAAGAGCAATTTGTTCACCGGCATCAGGGACTGGTCTGCGGGCGATAAGCTCCCGTTTCAGCGGTTTAGCGTCGAGCATCGCCCATTTGTCCGAGCGCAACTAATGCCTGCTTGATTTATGTCTTCCGCATTTTAGATCAAGTAAGTACTGGCTAATGATTATGCAGCTATGTTGATCATAATACACCAAGTGGAAAGTTGTCATGATTTAGTTTGCTCTTTAGCATTTTACGGATATTTATCCCACAACACTCAAAAACAAACACGTTGTCAAACACATGGTGTGCAATTGTTTTTAGATTTCGAATGGATGGATATCTAGTTTTATAGTATTATTAGCTGACCCGCCAAACGTGGCTATAAAAAATAGGGGTTGGTGATAAAAAAAGCAAAAATTTAGGGTTGTATGTATATTTGATGCCACATTGTAAAAAAATAAAAACAAAAATTTTCGTCAATAAATTAAAAAAAAAAATTAAGTGTTAACAACCCTTATCACTTAGGGGTATGAAAAATAGATGTTGGCCGATTCTCAGACCTACTGAATACGTATATAAAATTTGGTAAAAATCGGTAAAGCCGTTTCGGAGGAGTACGGTAACTAACATTGTGACATGGAAATTTTATATATAAGATACCTTCCGGGGTCAGAAGTTTCGGAACGCAAAAATGCTTTCTATATAGCAGGAAAAATGACATATTTTGTCAGTAAACCTAATTTATTTATTAGATGATTAATTAGGCTACCATCACTACCATTGTAGATATATGTATTAATAAAAAAAATTGACAATTTATTTATTTAATTCATTTGGACAGATCGATTTATGGATATTTTAATTAGTAATAAATATATTTTGTGACCGGCTTCAGTCTACCTGAGTCGAATGCTGAAACAGACCCTTGCTCTATATGTAGTTCGTTATAGATATCATCAGCTCTTCAGCCTACGTTAATCCACGGTGGAACACTGTCTAATATTTATATTTACATGAAAATTTACGTCTCTCCTAAGGCATGCTACTCGGTCCGATCTTCAGCTTTATCGTCATATCGTCGTGCCATCTTGCAGAGGACGTCCCATACTACGTTTGCCTGCACACGGTTAACACTCCAAGAGCCGTCTACTTTAACGGCTGTCGACTTTTCGACTGATGTGACAAGCCCAATGCTACTTCAACTTCACAGCTATATTGAGTCCTGGGTCGTCCAAAGTTCTTTATTTTTATATTACTCATTAGATATACAGACAGTTAGATATATCAATACGTCCCAGAGTGTATCTGCGGGTGATAAGCCTTGGCTTCAGCGGTGATTTAGCGACGGGCGGCGCCCACACCGGACGTCGTCTAATGCCCGCTTGATTTATGTCTTCCGCACTTCTAAACAGAATTATTACGGAGGTACTAAGTACTACTTGAAATTATGCTTATAATAAAGTGTAGAGGATATAATTAGGATAAGTTGACAATTTATTTAAGCATATGACTTTCAAATCTTGCGAATGTCATATTACAAGGTGCATTAAATCCTGAAGTAAAGCATTAGAGTAACTGTAATTGTCATTGTTGTTTTTATTTTTGCAACTAGACATTAAATATTTAGACATCTAATAAGTGCTGTGATTTTTGTTATTTATGTCCTTAAATTGAATTTCATTGAACACATATATTCAATGAAATTCAATATATATGTATTCAATGAAATTCACTTTAAGGACATAAACTGGACTAGAAATATCACACTACAAAAAAATGTACGTCAATATTATTATAAGCAATTAATTAAATTTACCTAAAAATATAAATAGGTAATAAATTACGAAGTCTGACTCGTAAATATTCGGACAAAACTTGAACATTTTACCGCAACTTTCGCCGTCCGAGAAAAGCGAGGGAAAGTTCCAAAAGTTACCTTCCGCGAAATCTAGATCCGGAAATCTCTTGAGAGCAACCAACCGCATTCGAAAGGACTAAGTGGAAAGGTATCATTGTTTCACCGGAACATTCCGGAATGGCACCACCGAGCTTTTTCTTTCGTAGGCTTCGGTTACGGGAAACTCGGGAGAAACTTTTGCATTAAGCTCAGTCTCGAAGAAGCAATAGTTTTGCCTTTGTAAGAATATATTTCAATATTAAGGATTTGTGTACATTGGGAGTTTTCGAAAAATTTAAAGTTTTTGTTACGTGACTTTATGACAGAGCAATATTTTCACGGTAATAATTGAATTACCTCTAATATAACAAAAGTAAAAGGACTTCAAAAATGATATTGAGGTTTCAAAACCACTTTTTCTCAAAGTCAACAGTTTGAAGAGATAAGTCCTTTCAAAGGGGTAAAATGTGTGTCCCCCCCTATAACTTTTAAACTAAAAGAGTAAAAAATCTAGATAAAACATATTTTGTAGATATCAAGAAAAATGTTCAACGAAGATTAGTTCGAACAAGATACAGTAAAACCAAATAACATTACTTTGTAATTCATACAAACTTTATTTATTATTTTTTAAATTTGGGAGTGGTGAAAATTTTTGTTACTCGCAATAGGCATATAAGTTGACGGAGTAACGAATAATGTACAGTAATTCACCTGCCTATATATAAAAAATTTATATTTTTTGCAAAGCGTAGGTCATCTGAAATAAACCATACTGTATGTGTTGAATAATTTGAAACCGGGATTAAACAGTTTATTTATTTTAAATTAAGCAATTATTCAAAGCTTACTGAGTTTATTGAGTTTTGTTTAACACAATATTGAAATTAATTTGTGTCAATTCCATTATGAAATGTTCTATTTAGTTTATATAAAATATTTAACATTATAATAATTCATCAATTTATTGTGTTAATCATCGAATATAAATCTATTCTTAGAATCTTGAAAATATTTTATTTATAAAAATAGCATGGGGTTATTTGTAGTTGGTAGAACTTTCTGTTGTTCGAATGAGGTCCGAAGGCACTACAGCCACATCTTTGTCTGCCTTATGATAGCAGAATTAAGTGCTGATGTATTCTGGTTTACAGGGCGTCGTAACCTTTTATATCAGTTTGTCTTATACTTAAGTAGCAATGCATCTATGGCCATCATCAATTAACACTTTCATCTTATTTGAGATTGATTACAGATGTCCATGGGCGGCAATTGCCACTTACCATCAGGTAGACTGTATGGTCATTCCACACTTTTATAAATAAAAAACACCACTAGCAATCCAATGTGGACAAACCTTTACGCTGTTTCGGTGTAGTTTCGTTGAGATAAAGGCGAGTCTGGCTGAAACTTTGAAATTAGGCCGTTATTAACAAGTTTTCTAATAAACCTTGATAGCGTGTCTAGGTACATTTAAATTTTAATAAAGATTGTTATTTCAAGATTTTGAGAGCTATTGTTGAAACCTCCATTTTATCTGCGAGACACGAATTGTAAGATAACTAAATAATATAGAAGTAACTTTTGTTAGAATATAATATAATTTAGAGATGGACCGAGTAATAGTTATGCTGAGTAATGTGTTTAACTCGATTTACTTAGTTCTCGGCCGAGTAACTGGATCTAGGGCAAATGAATTTGAAGGTGGATTACATTTTCTAACTACCAACTGAACCGGATTCTAGTATTATGGTAACCGATTTTTTGACGTAAATTTATAGATATAGTTTGATGGCGGTTTTTAAAAATGTTTAGAATGTTGGTCTTTGTAAAAAAATGCTGCTGTATAAAGTTGGGAGAGTGAATATCGATGATCGAACAGCCGAACAGTAAAAGAGACTTGAGAATTTCTTAAAAGCATGAACTGCCAAATTTCGATCTTTAGTATAAAAAACATTGGATACATTGATTTTACTAACAGACGTAAGTTTTATAGTTTATGTACCCCAAGGGTGTACTATAAATAAACAGCAGCTTCGTCCAACTACCGCCCAGCAACAACTGAAAGGCCATTAATCACTTTCCACAATTAATCGCACGACGCATTTGCAATGCAGATCTGGTAGATGTCTCCACGACGGTAATCTTTCAATTATACCATCCATCCATTAATTTGAAAACAAATACGATGTTAGACTATTTTGTCTCAGAAGACTGTTCGTAAGGTGATCTGTCATAATTACTTAACTTGATTTAGAAAGTAATTATATTTCAAATATTCTACATGAGTTTGGTTACTTGGTCGAAAACACGGTGCAAGTTAAAACGGCACAAGCAAGCACAAGCAGGATTCTTGTTTTAGGTTCTTGATCCAGCCAAAGGTCAGCTTTGAAGAATTTTGTAACAAAAAATCTTGAGCCCTTTTAATTTGCAGGAATTGCTGCTGACGAGTTCTATGAGAATAGAGAAAAGATATTTCAAAATTGTATTGTCCTATGAAGCGATTAACCAATCAAAGTTACAAGATTACAGAATTTTTAAATCCAAGCTTTTTAGTAACATCCTTTCATTTTTCATTTCCTTAGAAAACCTTTTCATCTGATAATCATATCATGGGCATGCGCCAAAAATTAAAATTGGAATTTAGAATGACGACACTAATCTAATTATTTATTTTCAAATCAAATGTGTGCGCAAAATTTTAGCTCAATCCAATTCAAGGAAGTAGGTCAAATTTAACTTGGAAAATTTGACCCTCCCATACAGACGATACGAACTAACAAGGCAAGTTAAATCAAAAATTGTAATAAAAGCTTGTAATGAAAATTAAGGAACCATTTCATCAAATCAAAATTAGATTTCAATTAAAGTAGTCAGTGCTCTGCCGCCGGAAATAAATGAACGATATTCAGCACTAATTCAGGTATTTCAAAGGGTCTCGATTTCACATTCACCCGGAGCCCTCGCAAACTTTTACGAGACGAGCGTAACATTTGCGATGAGAGATAAATGGGCTCTGGAAACCTGATACGTTTTATTAACTTGAGGAGTTATTGAGGAAAACTTTAAAGAAAACTTAAAGTAAGAAAAATTTGGATGAAAAATTTTATGAAGAGAATTTTTATACGGAAATTTGGCGCTATTACGCCTAATAATACTTTCTACACTCATGTTACTGGGTGTCATTAACGCATTCAACTACACAAACACCCACATCCAGAAATGTAAATTCATAGGCCGTGGATTGAACCCAAAATCCTGCGTGGAGCAGAATACAGTCTTATTAGTATATCATTAAACCTGTAATTTTTGATTTAAGAAGTTTTCTTTCGGGCCGCCGTTCACTCTATTAAGTTCTTTTTTACAAATATTAATTCATGGTCAACAACTCTTTGCTGTCTCTTCTGAGAACGCAAGAAGTTTAGACCATAGTCCAACAATTCACACATGGACAGGCGCATTGGTAGATATCACGCATATGGGATTTTTTTTTAACTTTCGCTAAATAAAAAAAAACTATGTTCAAATTTTCATGTAACAAAAACTGCGATAAAATTTCCCTAACAGTTTGATCTTATTTTAAGTAGCTATAACTGAACTAAATAAATTTATTTATACCAGACTCAAGTTTTGAATTAATATTCAAAACAAACTTTGAATAGGATTTCGAAAGATGATTTGCATTTAGTTTTCAACTCAATACAAAGAAGGCTTATTGATTTTAAAATTCCATTTGGGTTGCTCATTGAATTTAATCTCAATAGCAAACGTATTACGATGGATTCAATCCAAATACGGGAACATTTTCGATACGCAAATCGATGTAGCAATCAAAATCATTTTTTTATATAGTAGACTTAACAAACGGGTATGTAGTCCAGTTTCGAATGGCTACTGCCGCCCATGGATATATAAATAACCCCAGATAAGATTAAGAGTCCTAACTAAGGTCGGTCAAAGATGCGATACTACCCCCGAGGACCAAGTTTCAACGCTTCGGGAAAATATGTCTTCCCTCCCATACCTAAAAATTGTCATACAACAGCGATGATACTGGTAGTATTACGGTATTATTTACTGCCCTATGACTATTTTATATATGTAATTACAGTCCATTTTGTAACCGGCATCTGTGTACGGGTTTCTCACTATAATTGGGCGAGTGTTGGAGTAGGTATATCCTATCATGCTTCATTCCTGAATATGCATTTGTGATAACAGCTGGATGAGGAAGAGTAGAGTCAAAGATCTCATATACCACGTGTATATGAATCGTTTATAAACTTTTTATTTCTTTTACTTGGAGAAATTCGTTATGCGTTACTGTTGGGTACATGTAGCGTTTCGGGGGTTGTATATTTCAACGATTTACAGAATAAGTATATTGAGTTATTTTTGCGTTACTTCGTAGCAGAAATAACATTTTATCTCATTGTTAAGTCTTTAAAATCACAAGGATTAAGAAGATTTTTTCTAGAGCAGACCCGCTGAAGGAAGGTTTTTTAAGGACAAATCTCGCGGTAAGTAATTTATTTTAAAGATTTTGGCTGTATATTTTGTTTTGTGGACAAAATTTGGATTCGGTTAATAATTTGTTTTAAAATTTTAGAGTTCTATGATTACAGATATACCTTTACTTGTCATGATACTTTTAAGAAGTACTACGCAATTTGTACTTCGTAGTTATATTACCAAGAAGAATACGTACGTGCGTTCGTATGTAACTATTCTTAATGCTGATGCAGTGAATACTCGCCTTTCGCTATGCCTGACGCGATACGTAATGGCATTGATTGTTGATGTTGTTAGCATTGATTGATGGCATTGAAAGTTTTTGATAAATAAAAGTAAGCAAAACTTAACTAATCATACTGCAATTCTTTGCGGGGTGCTCAGTCATGTCACACTGCTAGTGTGAATAAATTGCCCGATTTTGATTTCGATTTTGGCTCACAGTAGGCTAGGGGGTAACAAATAATCTAGAAGCAGTATTTTCAAGCTAAACATTGACATTACTTCTTTGTATTGAGGGCAAACCGAACACTAATACCACCACAATTCGTTCTTCAGGGATTTTGCTTAGACATCGCTTTAATTTCCTTGGGAATTCCGTTTCCTCGCACCTAATCCCGTAACAATTTGTTTAAAGATTAAGCCTAATGCTTTTGTGATCTTCATTACCCGGTATTAGGGAAATGACTCGACTTAATGAGCGTAACTGTTTGGCTATTTTTATTGCCAACGATGAAGGTTAGGAAACGTACGAACAATGGTCTGAAAACAATTTGTGCAGTAATTAGTACCGAAGAAATTTCAGAGAAATTTATTGTCTATGTACAACAATGCAAGTATGATTAATATCACATGAAAGCAGAGAAAATAACGTGTTCACAGTTATGCTTTATGAAATGGACTAGTAGTAAGTAAGTGTGTAATGCAGTTGATGGTAAATAGTCCCTACTGACTATGGATCTCTGTAAGAAACTCTAAATAGGGATTGGAATTTCCTTTTAGTAGCATGATATTTTTTGTCTAAAATGATTTACTACCACCAATTTATGTGCAACTTTAAACGAATAATACTCAAAAATCTAGCTTCTGGTAATGTCTCCCGGTTGATTAATTTCACGTTTTTCATTTTCTTCTCCTACGCGTGAACCCGCGTTGTCTAAAGTCTCCAGATAAATGAACGCGAGATGCTTCATACCTCACATTATACATACATACGTCTACACTCGTACAGTACCTCTAGTTTTTGTGTGTCAGTGAACTTGCGCTCTTTGCATGTAAAATCATTTATAAAAGAGATTTTTGAATTCTCTAATAAGAATATATCGTATTTAATATAATACTCAGTAAATATAAAAGTGTTTTTATGTGACAGTCACCCTTGTCCATGGACAAAGTACGCGTCTGTAAAGCTCACGCGAATAAGGACAGAGGTTCTACCCAAATCAAACATACATACATTATTACTATCGAGGAATAAGTTACAGACTTTACGTAAACAAGACTATTCTGTAATATATTACAAATCAAAAGAACTCTACCCGTCTTTAATAAGCAAAAATTTGTGGAACGATGTTTTTGTCCTGCTTTAATACTTCATAAAACGTATCATAAAGTTACATGTACTACTAAGATTATCTGTTATAAATTTCATTAATTAAAAAACGTTCAGAATCCAAGCAGAAATCAAAATGAATTATTTAGCTATCTATATTATGTGTCTTGCCGGAAATTTTACCGCAAACTGAAAATCTATAAGCTTACCCCGGTCAGAACGCGTCGTCAATAAAATATGAATATTAGACATTCTGTTACTCTTAGGACCTGTTTTTATCACGTGGATCCCGCGTGCCACCCGCATCCACTCCTTAAATACATAATTTTCAGTCAGTTGCATAGGCAACTTGTAGATAAGTCCTGTCGAATCGAATCTAGTTTTGTTCATCAGCTAAGATCTACACAAGCGGAGGGCTACATACGCTATATGTAATATAAAATGTAACAATGTTTCTACTATAGAGTATAGACATGTCTGTCACGTACATTGTCTGTGGATGTGAACTGAGCTTTAAGCAGCCCGAAGAACAATTCCATTGACAATTCATCACGCACTCCCAACTAACAAGTAGGATTAGGCTCCACGCTCCCAAGGTTTAACCGATAATGCCTCGTAATAGCTATCGACTTCGGGATTGATTCTGTTTGTCCCAATTTCCTTTAAGGTTCCAGTACAACAAGTATTGACCCTAATTTAGTGGATAGCTCACATTTGATGTACACATTCTATCGTGCAATCAAATTCTATAGCACATTTTCGACTTAATTTAAATTTATTGAAGTATTTAGTACAAGGTTTTGTTTGGCTGATGTTATAGTTACGATTACCACAAACTATAAATAAGTACTCAAATATCAAACAGAATTACAATTATATTCAAAGCTTACGGACAAACGTATCGCTGCCCCCGAGGACTAAGTTTGAATACTTCATGTATATTATTATTACACTTAATAGCAAAACTTAGAAAAGCACCGTGTTACATTATAATATTATTATCATTTTTATAAATCGTTACATAATGTAACCTACACAATAATTGCGCTTTTTGAGGATTCATATAAATTTGAATATTTATTTTGTCTTGATTTTTATATTTCATTATAACGAATGTACGATATGCAATTAAATAAAAATGCCACTGTAATACAAAAGCGCTAGGTTACACAGATTTACATGAGTATATTTGATGGTAATATTATGAACTTCACAAAGTTTTCACTACAGCAAAACGTAGCTAATTAATTAATCATTACACGAGATATTCGCTAAATACTTGTACTTTGCATTATTATGGGGTAACCCTATATCTTGCAGAACAACGAACTAATTTATCGCGGAATGAGTAGTAACAGTAACTGTTGGTTGTTGATAAAGTGGCACCAAAACTTGTAATTCGATTATAATCACTGAAAGTTCGGAATCGATGGTCGGCGCAATGCGGCAGAGAGCGGCATGGCGCGCGCTTAGCCATAGAGCAGGTGACGGACATAGATGATGTGTAAGGTATAATAGAAAAAAACTTGAAAGTTTCTAATAGGAAATTACAGTATGGAATCTCTCCACTGGACAGGTCCAAAGCACATTATATCACGTAACTGCAATATGAACTGGTGGAAAAGACCATAAGGGCTAAGTCATAATACCTCAATAAGTCTGTCTTTTCAATTTTCCAACCAGAACGTACTAGTGTTTAATACTATAATTGTAATCTCAATTAGTAGTATCACTTAACGGAATAGGCGATAAAATTACTGCAGTCTACTAAGGATAATAAGTTCTTTAAGATATGAATCTTCAAGATATGAATGATATTGAAGTACTGATTCTCATACTCTGTGGCGCAGTCGCGTGAGTGGCGCACTGTTCACGTTAATGGATGTTTTTCAATTTGGATGCTAATCCCCCGCATGATTTGTTGATTCCTTATCTTGTAGCAAGTCTCTTTATTAACTGTTATTTTCTTACAATCTATAAATTACCTGATTTTCATTTAAACTGACCAATTTAAGGGGAATTATGGCATGAAGTCAGAAACATGAATCGTGATTTAATTTAATTTTGTTAATTATATACCAAATCGAAAGCCCTTAGTGTGTTAACTACCAATTTTTGTAAATATATAAAAGCATAAAATTAGTATACGATTTAAAATAATTCATTCAAAAAGGTTTTATTTTCTCAGTAGACTTCAATATTCACAAGTTGTACTGTAAGAGACCAAAGAGAAAAATTATATTACGTTGTGGCTACAATGTAAATAACATACATTTATGTTCAGAAATCAAAAGATTCAACTATATCGTTATGAGTAACATACGTAAAATAACACGCAATTATAAGTATTGCCTTATTCAACTACTTTGAATATTAATAATAAGTACTTCAATTAAAAAAGAGTTTGCTGATAACACCATCACAGTAAAAAATATTTTTTTTTACATTTCGCATGATAATGATATTACAATTATAAAAGCAAACCTGCTTCCGCATAAAGGCGTGTTTATAATTTGCTAATGGTGCAGTTAACGGTCATTAGCGGACGGTCCTGCGTCTGTGATGAATTACTCAGCACAACTCGAAGGTTAGGTTTGAGTAGTATGAGATAAGAAAACTTACATAAAACATTGTTCTAATTTATTTTATAATTAAGAGTTTAGTAGCACGTCAATTAAATTACCTATTACTACCTAATAACAGCAGTGTTACACGCTGTTGTCTTCTGATGTCAAGATATAAATAATAAATATTTATCCCAGGCGTTCGAACTTAGTCATCAGGGATAAAACGGATTTAAGCTGGACCTCAAGTAGGACTCTAATCTTATCCGGGGTTGATTACAGACGTCCATGTTACGCATTACTCTCTTTCCTTCAGTGCACTGCATGCCCATTTGCCACTATACAATAAAAAAACTATATGTACTTGAATAAAATTCTAAATGTGACCGAGAACAAATGACTAAGTTTATGAGAGTGAGCGATCGCCCCAGTAGACGCGGCGTTCCCGCCAGATGTTACGCGCTATGAAACCTAGAAATTACTTCAGTGTACTCGGGATTCAAACAAGTATGGAGATAAATGCTGCCATTAGTTGGCATTTTCATTTTCGTTATTCGAGTATATTTTCTGTTGTCTACACAAAATGTGATGGCTGTTATTACAGATGTTCAGACTAAAATTATTCAGTTCAGAAGGGTTAAGCTTCAGATTTATTATTATTTACAGAGTAAGTCTACGGTAGCGTCGCGTCCCCTTACTGTCGATGGCGAGTAGATACACTACCGTTACACAAAGGTCACTAATAGGATTCCCGTAAGCTTTCACGCACATATTGACACAAATATATGTGTATTGTATAGTTTCGTGAATTTACAAGAGGTGGCTATACGCTTAGTACGTTGGGGCGACATCGTTCTCAGGTTTATATTTATCTTAAGAATAAGACGCGCTCTTGTAATGTTTACTCTGAAGGTTTAGTGCTAATTTAAATATAGTAACAATATTGAAATAGGCGTGATTCTAAATATGATGACATAAAATGGCTACAGTTATTTTTCACATGTTAAGCACGAATAATAAGTTGTAATTTCATGTGACAATCCGATAATTTTGTCGATTTTGTAGCAAAGTTCCTAGTTAGAAATTTATGACAGTGATTCCGCTGTAAAGCCACCTACAAATTTTCGGATTCCGTAAAAAAACAGGCTGGGGCTAACAATAAAAATACATTATTGTAACTGCCAACTTGTAAGTACTCCCATACAAAATTGAATTACATTTAGCGAAGGGCATAAAGTTCACTTAAGTCATAGACCTGTAACTTATCTCAAATTGACTTACTGTGCCCTCAAGACTTGATTGAAACGGTAAAGTACAGCCTACAGGCACCCTTTATATAACAAGTTTTAACTATTTGAATAAGGATTTTTAATATAAATTTGAAAGATAGTAGCATCGTTGGTTCGAACGAGAACGTATCCTATATGGAGTTGGTTAGTTTTTTAATAGCGACAACACCCACTTGCAATCAGGTGAACTGCATGATTGTTTGCTGCTTCAATCGTATAAAAATACCATAATAAAAATAAACTGGTATGCAGTTCATCTGAGGTTAATTAGTTACTACCTCTTGTTGATATATCATTGTATCATCAATATACTAAAAAAATATCGTGGGTATCATGAACACACTATGCAGTACACAAACATCCTTCCCCAGAAAAGATATCTAAATTATACTTTAGACGAAAATGAACCGGAATTAACTACGTCCGACCCATGTAGTGAGCCACACTGCGCCACGGGGGCCGTTATCCCATTATTATTAGCCATTATTATCGCACTCCTTTGTATGGGTCTACCGTCGACACAAGATGGGCTTAAATCCCAGTCCATACGCAGGCCTAGTGCGGAATAGTAGGTTCTATACGCCTTAACTCTTTCAGAACTCTGACGCATGCAGATTTACGATGTTCACCATCACCCTTAAAGAAATTTATAATTATTTTCTGAAACGCTTATATCTTTAAAAAAGTTAGAGGTCAGTTCTCTTAGTACTGTTCCAAATTACTAAGAGCGGTAATTGAATAATTAACAATTCCATCAGCGAGTTCACAAGATAACTCAAAATGTAATGAATACAATGTACATCCCACATCACGCTCCGACACTGACAATGACAAAACTGCTAAACATGACAACGCTTTTTATCAAATATACTGAACGACCCTTGTTATACATATCACCATTATTCGACCATCCTCTTGTTTCAATAAATCCTTCCCATTTGTTGGGAAGCTGTCTGTCTCGTTAGGTGCTGGGGGAGGGTCGAAGCCGCGGGACATTTATAGTCGCTAAACCCGTTGCCCCATTTTTCATGCGGCGACATTTTTGCACGACGTTTGGGGGCTAATTTCGGAAATATAGCATGTGCTTGAGCGGTTCTATTGCTGTTTTATTTTTGAATTAAATAGATTAAAATCTTTATTGCTAATTCGTTTTATTTTTAGTTAAACAATATTATTACAAAATACCTAACTGATTCACACTTTTTTATTTATTTAACATGATTTAGTCTTATTTTTAGTAATTTGGAACAATGCGGTGCGGATACTCAGGGAACCAGGTGTTTCAATGAATTTTAATGCAAACGTCGACGCGCGCCCTAATCTGACTAGATGTAGGCGGGACCTAACTAAGAACAGTAATTAATTTATAATGAAATTTGAGGTATATTCGTTAACCTGATGTACAGTGTATAAAAATTATGTAGAGCTGTAATAGCTAAGTGCTTACGAGCTTCAGACTCTTATGTTAACGGCCCGGGTTCAAATTTAAAACCTGATTTATTTTATAAATTCGTATTTGTTTTAAAAATTCATTACCTGTTGATATATGATTATACATCAATATTATATTGATAACTATTATAAATGAATATGAATATGTGTACATGTGATAACGCTAGTTAGTCGGATCCTTTAGGACAATTTCATAAAGGTGATACTGTTGACAGCTTGCTATTACATTATTATTGAAGTTAAGTATATTAAATATTCATTCTATTCAAAACGTTGAACAAATAATATTAAAGGAAAACATGACCGTGCAGAACATTCAGCAGACGTTCATATGCTTTTAAAGAATATGAAAAATAATATTTTTAAGATGCAGTATCTTAAAATATCTTTAAAAATGAAAGTCATTTGTTTATGTATAGAAGCTTATTTTAATAATGCATGCTCATAAATCAAACATAGTCTAGATTTCAGAAGCGTAGAAAGTGAATATCTTAGTGTAATCAAATTGTAAAATGTTTGCAGGTCACGTAGCTTGCTACACTCGTAGGATATGAGGTACAGCGTAGGCTATCTACGAAGTGCTACGAAAATAAAGAAATGTTCGTCTCAAAAATGTAATATATTATACGGCCGTGCGATTTGTTATTAAATTTATCAATAAATAATTCTTTACTCACGAATACGATAAGGGTTTCCTGTATGAAGATGCCATGGATACATATGCACATGCACGAGTACACAAACAACCAGATCTGTAACACAATTCTTTCATAATCAACTCAATTTTATGTCTAATCGGAGATTTTTCTGTGAACTTTTTGATAAATAATATTAAAATGTATTTTGAAAGTAGTACAAACTTTTGAGATTTGATTCCAGCAGCACCATCGCCATTCCTATTTCTACTTAATAACAGTAACGTTAAGCGCTGCTATATTATGGTTGAAGAGTGTAGTAAGACATAATTATCCGGGGCGTTTCAATTTACTTCTCAGTGGTTGCAATGAGTCTGTGGTCGATCTCAAGTAGGACTCTAATCTTATCTGGGGATGATTACATACGCACGGCAGCGGCGATTTACTATCCGGTGTACTGAATACTCATTTGCTATTTCTATACAATTTAAAAAAAAATCGTACGACTAGTCGTCGATTTGCTTCAGTCTGAAGCTGAGAGTGTCCGCAGTAACGAAGTAGTGCAACAATGTTACGTTTCGCGTGATCGCATGCATCACGAACATTACACGTGCGCTTGCCGGAAGAACGCATTTATATTGTCAGTTTTCCCGCGCTACCCCCCGTACACCACTCGTACCACTGAAAGAGGTAAGCGCTGGTAGTAAAGAAACTAAACTTTACAGTGGTTAACAGAGATAACCTCTGAATTTCATCGTACTTGTAAAAAAAATATAATTTTCTTTTTATTTATAAGTAATAAATAGTAAAATATACTTGTTCTGCATTTATTGATAATATAAGGGGTATCTCCAATGAATCATTTGTATCTAGGTAGTCATTTTAGTAAATTCCAAGATCGCTATTTGATACATGTTTCTTCATCACTTGCTGTTTCCGAACATAATCGCGGTTTACAGTTTTGATATGTAACAGGTGCTCACGATACGAAGTTTTGATTTCTTAGTTGCCGATATTTCGACCCAGTTGCATGGATCGTGGTCACGGCGGAACTGCGGTGGCGGGGAGAAACCGTTGACAAGCACTAGTGGTAGATTAATCTATCTACCCTACGTCTAGTTCGTTTTTCCTTTTTAGGTTCCATATCACGACACACAACACTAAGTGTATCTTTACGCACGGCACTTTGAACTACTTGTGATTTACATAAAATAACCACTGGATTCCACGTTTGGGCTAACTTAAAACCATCTTCTCTGTTTAAATTCCTATGGTGTTTTTTGATCTCTATAGCTTCTCTTACTAAACGTGGAAAGTAATGACGCTTAGTTGACATCCTTTGAGGTTTATGTAATTCTATCCAGTGGTTAGAATCTGCACCTAGGATGTGTTCGGCTACCGCGGATTTCTTCGAGTCATTCTTCTGGACTGCGCTGATATGTTCCTTAATACGTTGTGATATAGCTCGTTTGCCCAATATACGAGCTTCCACAGCTACAGTCAACCTTATAAATCACGGGCACTGGTATAGAATGATGTCCTTGGGCGAACGAAGATAGGCTGCGAGCTTCTTAAACGGTGTAAATACGCACTTAATATTGTTTCTCCGTTCCAGAATCCTACCTATCTTATCCGTTACTCCTTTCACATACGAGAAGCATGGTTGATAGGTACTCCGCGAGCTATATATAATAAATCGACACGCAAAATCATGCTTATCGACCAAGCATGGTTTAGCGAATTGATTTATTTTTAAAGGTCTTTAACAGTTCTTGTATTTTTTTTTAAATTTCAGATAGTTTAATGAAATGTAATAATAAATTTGACGTTACCCTCGACTGTGCTGATGCCGTGTATAACACCATACATACCTCAAGTGTTAACTTTGAAATAAGGTAAGCCAACCATTTTTTTATTATTAATTATCTATAAGTTTTGCATCATTATAAGAAAGACTATGAATATAGGATCTTCTACATATAAATCATGCGACCCTATAAATACCTATCTCTATGGAGACTTGACTTTCGCTCTCTTACTCGCTAGTAGTGACACAGATGGTTCATAAATGAAAATACTTTATTTCAGCGCAAGGTAAACCTTTGTTTCTTATTTAATACAATAAATCCTAGTATATGAAATATTTTCAAAAATATTAAGACTGCGATATCTTTCAATAGATGAAACGAATGAATGGATACATGATTTTAAAAATGTATATTTTTTCTAAATACATGAGGATTATAATGATATTGGTTTTTTTTATTAAACCTGCCTATAGTTTCGTACTGACTATAGTTTTAAAAACTAGACATTTGACGTTATAAAATGTATCCCAATGTACCTAACCTATTTTTATAATACATTTACACATCTACCAAACAATAACACAGCAGCGTTTAACACTGCTTAGAACAGCTGATAGGAATTAGCATGGCAGTGATACCGCTATAGTTGAGCTGGTCTTCTATAGACTGTTACTGTAACTGTAACTGTAACTCTATAGCGGTTTGTATACAACAGTCTATTGAGTGACCCACGATATTGATTAATAGTCAAATTGTTACAGTACCTAAATTCATCGAACATGATTCTGCTTTCATATGTTTGTCTCAGAGGACATACACAACAGGTATATTCATTAAATCGAATACACTCCAGTAACTCCACGTTTTGGTCGTAAAGCTACTACAGGCTTCGTAGCAAAATCCGATGCCTGAAGATAAATTTTAGTCGAAGGTAATTGTATACTGAAAACATGATGATGTGTGAATAAACGTAAATGACAGTCACGATAGAAATCTATATAAAATGAAAAGGCTGTTGTGATTACTCTTCTACTAATCCTTTATTTTACAAAGGCGTAGGTTAGCTATTAAGGCCACTACAGACAATAGATGTATCGTAGCAGAGAAAATCTATTTTGACAATCACAGTCCGTGTTTGCGCGGTCGTGTTGCGGAAGATACAAATAGGTTCATACACATTTTATAGAACTATATTACTCTGTTTGCCATTGTTCGTATCTGATACGTACCTACAATGTCTGTATGTACAAAAATATACCTTCGTTTTCAAACATGCCCAGGAGAAGCGATCAAATTTCCACTATAGAAAGATTTGCCATCAAGTACTGTCAATACCACCGTAGCTGTAAAGAGAAACTTTCGTAAAAAATTGGAATAGTCATACTTATTTGTCGGAAGTAACAAATAAATGTACAGTTGACAATTATTGTAGGCGGTAGAACCCATTGTGATTCGACTCCGAAGGTACCACAAGCACACCTATTTCAACCTTATAACAACGTTTGTGTTTTGGTTCACATAGTGACGTATGGGGGACATATTCTTTCGAAGCTTTGTAACTTAATCCTATGAGGTAGAAACGCATTTGTGGCACACCTTAGGTAGGATTCCCATAGCTACAGATGTCCAAGAACCGCAATGTCCGCATACCATTGGATGGACTGCAAGCTCGTTTACTAAGTCTGTGTTATAAAAATGAAACATTGATTATCCATAATCAATGCCAACAATGTTCCAAAATATTCACAAAGATGTAAATATTCACCCTTATCTCTTGTCAGTTTCGAACAATCAGCTCGGACGTTAAGGGATCACGTTGTGAGGTTTCTATGAATTTTAATGTAGACTTTGACACTCTCCCATAATAGAGCTGAGGCCTAACGTAATAAATTGAACGTTAAGTTTTGAATTACTAATATAATTAGATTTGAATATTCATGTTAGCTCAATGTTATTTGAGAATTAATAGGTAATCAAATTTATATTTAATATATATTAATTAACCGCTATCCATTTTACGTAATGACCCACGTGGCACAGCGGTCACCACATCAGTCTGAAACGTAAAGGAGTCCAGGTTAGATTCGCGGCCAGGCAAATATCTGAGTGATGCGTTTAGAGTGATTTATTTAGTTTTGGGTGTTTCTGTCATCGTCCATGACAACCACGAGATTGGAAATTTTAATGTAGAGATTTAAGCGCAGACAACGTAGAAAAAATAGAGGATCCTTTTAATGTCTTACGGCTTGAAGGGAGTGATCTATTCCTCACTATTAGGGAATCTGGAGTGTGCTCAACCACGTTGGTCAATTCACAGAGATACGAATCTCTCTGCACTAACTATCTATCACTAACTTATATCGAATATTTTCAGTCTGCGTATAAGACCTGCTTATAAAGTCGTTCAAGACAACTAAGTCTGAAGACTCTTCGCCGTCCGGAACAAAAGTACGCATGAAAGTTTAGTTGAGCGTTCGACGGTGCTTACTTTAGCGTATAGATTACTATCGTCACAAGCCACAGAGCTATGTGCGCTTCACCTCGTTTAATTAATGTAACCTTTATTAAACTCTGAGCGAAACATGATTTCCCTGTCACTTGTAGGCGTGTGTTAATTAAAACTCGACAGCTCAAACGATCCTACTATCTTTGAAATGTTGGGGAGTAATTGGAAAATGTTAGTATGTACTGGCTGTTGCCTGTGACTTCGCTCGCGGTTTCAATTTTTCGGCCACTACTGATCAAGTTTTAGACTACTACCTACTCAGCTTTTCATATAAAATCCATTGGAATCAATTGGCGATGCACATATTCTATATTCTTCTATTACGATAACAATCAGGGGACATGACAGTGCCCCCGCCAAGTCGAGCAAAAGCAAAAAAAAGGACACCGTTGAAAACTATCTTGTCTCGAAGCGATTCAGGTCATTCTCGACCCCCCTGTAACTTTGTTGCGGATAAAGCTAGAAGTCTGAATTATCAGTGACTTAGAAAGTGTCACGTAGCTAGGCATATCCCCAAATTACATTTAATTTGAACTTACACTTTACGACCTATTAGATATCAAAATACTCGGATTTTGTTGCTGACACACTCACCGATCATCAAAATGTTTAGAAACATGCAATGCTATTACTATTAGATCTCTTTATTTTTTTCGGAAGAAGAATTGCTTTGCAAGACTTGGGTTATTGTACATTTTATGTTTTTGATTATATATAAATATTCTTCTTGCTCCTTTTTCTCTTCATTGAGATAATGGACGCCTCTGGATATAGTCAATTTAAATAGTTGAAATAAACGATATTCTAACTACATAAATATTGCAATATGTATTTTAATGTATGTGTACTTTTATGAGTCTGTATGTATACGCGAACTTTAATTTTAACTTTGAATCATAATCCTTCAGACTTCACTTAAAATTTTAAAACATATAATTTGTTAAAATAAACACTAAATATAACTCATGGCAAAAATATTAAAACATTGATCAATTAAATATGAATTTCAATGTGAAAAGATATTACCTACAGTTTTATATATATCGTTTTGAGAGACACTGCTCTTGCCTGCGTGGTCATGTCACAGAAGGTACAAATACATTCGTATAGATTGTATACAACGACATGATTTTGTTTTGCCACGGCACGTGTCTGTCACGCATGGTGTCTGTAGATATAAATGCACCATTATGGTGAGATAGTATGGGACTACATAAAAGGGGTGCTTTAGAACAAAATGTATACTACATAACTTTTATAAATCACGTGTCTGTAACTCGTAAAATTTGAGGCAGTAAAATAAAATACAATACCTACTGCTATTATTATAAGCAGTAAAGACTTATTCTAGATGGCAGTAAATTGCAGGAAGAGAGAAGTAAACTTTTACGGGCACTACACTACACGAGGTGTAGTTTTCCCTCGAGCTTTTCATTGTGCGGTTTTTCTTTGGTTAAATACATATAATATTATCTGTATAGGTAAAAATTATGTATTATAAAATATGTATAAATTTCTAAACTTGTATATTATTTTCGTGATATTAAAAAAGTTTGTGAGCATGTCTGTCGTCTTGTAGACCGGTACGGATTTGGAAGAAAATCTTCAAGATTTCTGAGTAAAAACCCAAAACGTCCTGAAAGCTTACTTGATCGACATGTACGTATTTCTTTATCTGGGACAAAGCGAATTTCTTCCTTTCTTCTGAATACTAAGAGTGTATCTCACTGCCAGAGTCCCTTCCCGAGTATTTCCCTATAACCTGTTCTATTCAAGGCAGTGAATAAGTGTCTTCTTTGCAAAGATGCTACACTATATACTGCATTGCCTTCTCACCGAACAGAACAAATGTCAAACGCAAGTTTAGAAAGAAACAAAGTTATATTATGTTTACTAAAACGGGAAATCTTACTGCGTATAATTCATTTATCGCGGATACCAAACACAAATTGTCATTGAGGCTATTAAAACAATTTTTAATGAATCCTTTAGGCATTTCTACAGACGTTCGCTCGAAAATCATAACCGACCGAAGTTTATTTGCTATAAACATAGTAAAAAAACGTTAAAAACACAATATAGCACACAAATTAATAAAGTATCACGTAAAGTACACAATAATCCTTTCAAGAAACAATGGCGTAGGCTTGAATTTTCGATATTTTATTAGCGTCTTTTACTACAGCGGCGCTTTGACAATAAAAATTTATAAGCAGTAAAAATATGACAATAATCCCGCACTCGGGCCGGCTGTAAATCAGCGGAAAGGAAAGAAATACCTTTACGGCTCGTAAAACACGAGGACAAGTAATGTTTCTAGTATGAGGGGTAAACGTTTAACAAGCGTGTTTACTACTTTTTGCTACGTTTGACGCTCTTACAACACTCAAATTCTGTAAATAAACGTTCAAAGATTATAAATGTCTCAAATAATGGGTCTATTATCGCCCTCTCCGCGGATGTTATACGATATTAAATAAAAAAAATTATTTCCATAATGTCCGAAGGTGACAGAACTCTTTGTAGTCCAACTCCGAAGGCCCCATTGCCCCGCCGTTTTTTGCCCTATAGCAGCAGTGTTAAGTGCTACTGTGTTCTTTTTTAAAGTGCGTAAGTGAGACGTACTTATCCGAGGTGTTTTAACTTAGTCCTCCAGGGTAGCAAAGCGTCTATGACCGAACTCAAGTAGCACTCTAATCTTAGCTTGATTATGGATGTCCATGGGAAGCAGTTGCCACCTGCACCAGGCGGACTGTATGCTCGTCTGCTAGTTAATAATATAAAAAAATAATTTTGTGTGTCTGTCCATATTTATGCTACTGACTTAAGATGATGATGTGACAGGCAAATGAATATTTACACGCTTTTTATTAGCTATTAGTATGTTTGTATGTTTGTAACCGACTTCTTTGGGCGCGATTTTGACCCACTTTATACGGCCAGATTTCGTTCAAACTTTGTACATTTATTGAGGACCGATGACAATACACTAATTTGATAAAATTATTTTCTACACAATGTGTATATGAACACATTTACACATTGTGTAGAAAAATATTCATTTGCCTGTCACAGTCCGTGTATGAAGTATTCAATGTCGCAGACGGGGCCTGATTCCGTTAGTTTGTTTACACTTTACACATTTTAATAATATTTTACGACAATTTTAATACCCTTTTGAAATAGAATTTACTCTATTTTCCAAATGATTAATATAGCTTTGCGGCTATTTGGTTATGAATAAATTCGTGTATGAACATAAAATACAGATTAAGCTACAACTTTACGGTTTATTTTATAACTTGATAGAAACTGAAATTTTATGTGTTCAAAAAGTTGTTGAGGTACAAAAATAAGTGTTAAAATTAAATATTACCCTAAAGAAAACTTACAGTGAGAATAAAATACAGTCAACTAAAGTTGAATTTAAAAGGTTTTTTGTACTGTTGTACCGTAATCGAAAAACAGCTACCAACACACTGATAAGTAGTTTTAATAAAACATATGGTAATAATAAATATGGTTATTTTTAAACCGTGCATACTAATCTCGTTCTTGTTGTCAGATGATACTTGTCAGAAAAGGAGATAGCTTGGTAATGAAAAGGTTGTTTTGATTAAGTTTCCATTCGGTTTATTATTCATGGATTCATAAAGGGCATTTAGCGAGCTCTTTCACAACCGACACAAGTACAGTGGCTACGAGTTTAGGTTTATCGAGATAGTTCGGCAGTACTTACTCATACATATATTGAGTGCATGTGTTGTGCCTGTTTTAAACTCAAAATATATAAATTTTATGTGATACTAATAATAAATAATTTGCAAGGAAACGTTTTATTTTATATTTATCTTCCTTGAAACTTGGATACGACTAAAGCAATTCCAACTGTACTTTTCACACAAAGGTAGACAATGAACAGTAACATATATTTAGGTTCTTAAGTAAACATAGGGAACCTGTGTTATATCTTCTCGTCTAACATACCACAGAGCCTGAAGTCGAAGACGTTCGAGCAGTGCGTGTTGTCAGTGTTGACATGCAGCACCGAGCCGTGGTCTTTTTCTGTGAGCCTCATGCGTAAGCTCAAAGTCGCTCAGTGAGCAATGGAGAGAGCTATGCTCGGTATATCTCTACGTGAGAGAATCCCTAACGACGAAATCCGTAGAAGAACGAATGTCACCGACATAGCTTTCAGAGTAAGCAAACTGAAGTGGCAATGGGCAGGCCACATCGTTCGTAAGACAGACAACCGGTGGGGTAGGAAAATCCTCGAATGGAGACCACGTCTGGGCAAAAGGAGCACAGTTCGCCCTCCGACCAGGTGAACACATGACCTGAAGAAGACGGCGGGTAGCCGCTGGATTCAGACTGCTCAGGTCCCGTCTGAGTGGCGCAGATTAGGGGAGGCCTATGTCCAGCAGTGGAGTATAAAAGGTTGACGATGATGAAGTAAAGATTAAAAATTTACGCAGAGAGATGCATAGAACACAAGAAGAAAGATTATAAACTTTATTATGTTAAAAATAAAGTGAACATGATAATAATTTATAATTTTTTAGTTTCTTTTTAACTTAGCGTAGTATTTTCACCTACTCATTTTTCACTTTTTACTTTAGCTATTTTCACTATTTTTCCACGGAAGAGCAAGCCTATTTGTTACTTAAATTGAACATAATGAAAATTAAACCTGAACACTAGTTAAATTCTTTCAAATTACGGAAATGTCTCATTCTCATAATGCACGTGGCCACCCTGTTCACACGGAGCGTAATGAAGGTAAATGCTATTTATATTCAAAAGGGTGACTTTCGTGTTAAATTCCGTTGCATTTATACACCCCCATACAAGGTTAGTTTTTATGAAACGTCTTATAAAAATATTAATGAGACTTATATTGGGTCAAATTATGTTGTGAATATATTCAACATACCTAAATAAATAAATGTAATTATGTTTGATCATTATATCAATAAACATAAGACTAAGTTCTTGTTAGCATGTCTGTCTTATTATTTCAAAAGATTGTAATACATATAGTTTATATGTTTGGTATTAAAAAACCTCGAAGCTAAATCAAATGATAATTAATTTATAAAAAGCTAAACACACTCTTTGTCGTACCCAAGTTAAACGACCAGTGTCATTGAACTTCTTACTACCGTGCTTAAGTTTTTACAGCTTTTGTCGCAGTAAGAGATAAACGAACAGCAGGTTAAAGTTTAGTATTAAACAAGCCATCTGACATAAATTAGAACAAGTTTGAGATAAGAATTGCCTGACCACGACCACTCGCCAAGAACCCAATCTTTTGAGAGCTGCCAAGCTAAATCTCAAAGAGCGATGCAGCGAAAAGTCCTAGCTTCTTCATTTTTAGTTTAAAGCTGATCCCAAAGTAAGCCGGTTAGGTAGAACACGAGTTTTTGAGAAGAGCTTCACTGATTTAACTTCAAAGTATTTAGGTCAAAAACTATGTAAGTAGTTATTTACTTATTTCTTCCTAATAACAGCAGTGTTAAGCGCTGCAGTGTTGTGGTTTGAAGGGTGTGGTAAGGGAGATAAACTTAACGAGGCATTCCAACTTAGTCCTCAGGTGTAGCAACGCATCTG
>DWRA01000491.1:0-24194 GCA_018250295.1 Spathilepia clonius | reverse complement strand
GAAGGATTCCTGTGTACTCGGTAACACCACAGAGAACATATTTAACAGAAATACCTGCCGATAATCAAACCACCAATCTAGAATTAACTTTGTTGCTTACTATTGATATCAGTATTTTCATAAATATCAATTGTTATGTTTTGATATGTCGACATTATCGACGTTTTGGTCTTATTTATTTATTTATTTTATTTATTTATTAATATAATAGCTATATTTTTTATGTAAATCAACCGATGTTGTCTTGTAATTGAATCGTATATAAAAAAATCAACAATAGTACAATAAAAATACAAAAATGTAATATTACCACAATTATACAACTATGTTCAGTAGCTATAACGAATGTAAATATGGTACAACAATATGCATTTCACTATTGTTATCATTGTTTTACAGACAGTGAAGATATTTTAAATAGTAATAAGCTGCTCCTGAGTAGCTTTCGATTCCTGTCTGTATATTGCTTATTCTATAGTGAAGACGATGCCCCGACAGCGGAGTTTTATGAGCACCGCAAAGAGCTGAGGTAAGTTCATAGGAAAAATGATATCCTTGAAGTTTTGTCAAATAGTGTTATCGTACTGTGCGTGTACTCTGTACCTTTTACTATGGTAACAGTGTGTGGTCCTGTACTATAAGTCTTAATAAAAACGTTTGTAGACTGAGTTTATACTCCATGTTCATACAACATTAAAATAACAAAAGAGGATGTAGTTCAACTGATAATAAGTGGCTACTGTTGACGCACGCCGAAAAAGAAAATCATAATTATCGTTCTATTATTATATACACTCATTAGTTTACTAATGTATTTATTATCTTTCGTAACTTGGCCGCGCAGACACGGGCAGTCTCATCAAATTATTGTGTAGAAAAATATGATTTGTCTGACACGTTGTGACACGTTCAATGTCTGTAGACATAAATTGGAACTTAATTATGAAAATAAACATGCATTGAATGTTTTAGCGAATGTTATTTACATGAAGATATAGATAGACGATCCAATGTTACTTATACATATGTAAGACATAGAACATTAACCATTGTTATCAAAGCACGAGTGTCCAGTGCTACGAGCGCTTTGATATATTGGTGTGTTTTCGTGGTAGACGCCTGATTCGGTTTACGACAATCGCCGGTTTATTACGTGCTCGTCCGTCTGCGGCTCATCAAATTACACCGGCTTCATCTGATTTGCGATGTCCACGCCTGTTTTCGTAGTCAGCCATTTTTCTTAGTTGTGAATGTAAGGATTGTCTTGGAAACAAAAACGTTTTTATCATTTAATCCACTTCTGTAAGTAATAAGTACTATTTCCAAAATTTTGCGTAATTTGAGATTGTTTACTTTGTTACAAGTACCTAGTGAAAATTTGTTCCAACATTATTTGTATATATTGTAATTGTAAATTCTATGTTATTTTAATTGACTGAATATTATAAGTACAATATAGAAATTACACTTTTATATTCGTAACTACATTAAATTTCTCTTAGTCGTGGCTTCTGTAAACACACATCAAGATGATTGTACAAACATCCAGAACCAGTAAAGAAATGTCATTTATTATGTAGATGTTAGTCTGGGGATTGAACAGTCCTGAATATTTTCAAAATTAATATCCACATAATAATTTTGTTTTAAGCTAGTACATACAAATTTTTAATACCACGACGTTTAAAAATCAAATAGCAAATAATACAAAATATTTTTGACTTTACTTTATCTTTTCTAATAATGTGTCTTGTTTCTTCCAATGAATGTACCAAGTTGCGTCGTGGAGTCGTCGGAATGTGTAAAGATTTTATAAGTATTGTAATTCTTATCATTTAATTACCGAGTTTCCAATCAAAACTTTTTAAATGTACATCCCGAAGGCCTCTTATTGTCCCTTAATTTAGCACGAATAGCCGTTGTTGTAGAACCGCGCAATTAGATTTCATACTACTATTAAATTAAAAATAGACAAAAACGATATAACGTCTTAGCAATCTTCATGTGTATCTATATAAGTGAGCCACTCATTAATTAAGCAGTAATCTGACTTCATTTGAAGTTTCTCCGCAGTGTGGTCCGCGGGAAAGTTTTATTGAAGTTACATGACAGTCAAGGGCAGTTGAAGGCACTTAGTTCGAAGTACAATTACCTCGCAACATACTATGCACGGATTAATTCTGGTAGCGACAGTTGTTAATTGTGGTTTGTTGGCATTGCTCGCACAGGTGCGCATAGAAGTATTAGCTTGCTACTTAATGCAACATGCCACTAACGTGTTATGTAAATAATATATAATTCAAAATATTTATTCTTATTCAATAGAAGGTTGTAGAATCCTATATACTACGGAGGCATTGCTGCCATACCTATTTCTAACTAATAACAGCTGTGTTAAGCGCTGGTGTGTTCTGGTCTAAAGGGTTAACGCAGACGTACTACATTCCAGCACCTGTGGTCTCCTTCAGGTAGGGTCCTTATCTTGTCTAAGGTTGATTACAGATGTTACCAGCAGGGAGACTTCATGTTTGTTTACTACATCCATACCATAGAAAACAAAGACCATAACAACGAGACATATCCATATATAAGTTTTTGAATTCACGCTTAAAGCAAAACGTTCAAAAATCATTATTTATATTTATGTTTTAATGGTTCAATTATCATTATTTATATTATATTTAAAACAACAATATAATCTATAATATTTAGGGCTAATTTCTTTATTCATTCATTAAGAATTAATAAATAGTTAATAAAGGTAGCACTTGTATTAGTTACTGTGTGATCGTTTTCAGTACCTTTGCTAAATAAATAAATACATTTTATATTATTTTATGACCATGTAATTATGCTAAGCTAATTTCTTAATCTCAAGCACAAAGTGCTGGGGTTCAACTAACTATAAATTAGAATACGTGCGACGTTATAATATTCGCTAACATTAATGTGCTGGCACGGGCTGGCTTTGAGGGATGGTCTCATAACTTCATTTATATCTTCTCTAAGCAATTTACACCGTAAGATAAAATGATAATTTAATTACTTCGGTACCTGTCTCCGGCAGGTGAATGAACTTTTATTTGTGAAAGCCGTAAACTGTATGTATACAGATATGAAAGGATTCTAATTAATTCGACATTGTTAGTCGCACCCCGGTGTTAATTAATTTGTTTTGAACAATGTACGTGTGACAGTTTGGGGTGCAGTGATATTCAGTATACATATTCGTACATTTACTATTAGTATTTATATGCATATTACAATCGCGAAGGTATTAAGGTGTAGAGCACCCTATACGTTGTTAAGGTATACGCTCGGTGCCCGCGTGTTACTCGCTTTCCAAGAGGGTCAAAAATACGAGCACGATCTAAAGTTAGGTTTCCAAATTAAATAATACTCCGAAACTAACATTACAACATTAATCAAAATCAACAACGACTTCAGAGTTTGTGTGTACTGCCGGGAAGGAATGAGAGAGGGTTTTTTGTTATGCAATTATAATTAAACTATGTTTAAGAAAGTAAGATTGAAAATTAAATGATAAATATTGTTTATAATTTTAGTTGTCACATAAAAATCCTTTGACTTATCGTGCCGGCTGTGTGTCCTTCTTTCCTTCCTTTTTCCATCCTTACGATGTCTCTACTATCTACCTATTTCTAGTCTAAATTGTAATCTACTTCATGTTTGATCCATATTTTACTCGTGTTAGAATGTCAAGTGTTACCTTGACAGATTAATCACAGCGTCAATGTACAAATACAAACTAGTGTACACAGTATGACAGTGTGACGCGGCGCCGCCGGTCGGAGATTAATCTCCGTGCCGCAGTCAAAAGCAAACGTTTATAGACTCCGCGGACGAAATGTGCAGCGAGTAATAAATTTGACGAATCTCTATTCCACTCACTGTTCTAGCGCAAAAAGAAACTAATACTCTGACAGATTGCTACAATATAGACCATAAATTCTGCGAATAACAACAAACAAACAGTTTATTTCTAACTGGATTTGTTAGGAGCAAAAAATTCTTCAATAATAAATTCTGCCTTAATTAAATAAGAACAACTTCAATGGATTCATTATGAAGCTACAAATTATGACTTATTTAATAATTTATTTTCAATCATTAAATTATTAGAATTTAATAAGTACTGCCGCTTCTTTTTCAATTTGTTTAGCTTAATAAAACTGGTTTATAGAGTTCAATAAAAGGAACTGCTTTGTACAATAAATATTAGCAAATGGGTTATAATTACTTAAATTATGTGTATACAAAAAGTTTAACTTATATAACCCTTAACGTTGCTATTGTTAGATTTAGTTCACTCCGTCAATGATTTCCAAAACGATCTGCGATGTAGTCAGCGGCGCAGTGTCGATATATGACAATGTGACGTAACGGCCAGCGCCTGCGGTCGCTGCAAATTATTCCCGCGTCGTGCGAACGTTCATAGAGTGGTGGCGCACGGCACCGCAATGTATGGCCAGCTATATATTCCACTATTGCTCTGACCGCCGCCATCACGAACTTGTTATCCCACTTGATTGAGATCGTAGATTGGACCTCAAACTGTGCGATTATTCCGCCTTAGCATTATGAAAGGGTTTAACTTTTCGGGACACGTACAATTTTGCTTTTAGATGCCTTCTAAATTAGTCCTCGGGATTGGTAACGATTAAGTGGACTGATGATGGTGATATTATGGTCACCAAAGTTATCCTTAGTTAATCAATCGTAAGTCAAAATACACATCGCCATAGAAGTTTTAATATGACATTGACGTGTAACTGCAGTAAAGGGGTAGTAAAGCGGGCTGATCACGCTGAGTGGCCCTCGCTTTAACCGGCCATCAAACGCGCACCGAACGACACGCCATCGTTAATCTTATTACTGCACCATACGTGACGTTTCACACACCTACTTAGTGTGTGACACAAGAAAAAAATACGATAAAATGAAGGGAAAAATATTTTTTTCGACAATATCATAAAATAATCTGTCTACTCAGTTTGAGTTCGCAAGTATCTAAATACAAATATAACATAAAAAATATTAACTCCAAAAGAGCAGTGCTACGTAAAGGGCCTTAAAAAATGATATTTTCAAAGTGAAATTAACCAAATAAACTCACAAGTTTAGAGTGAAATCGATTGCGCGGTTTCGAAGATTAGTCTTTACGAACACAGAGACAGGTGATTTATATATGTGAAAGCACAACATTACTTTATTGCACATCAAAGACAGAAACAGGATATAAACTAAAGACGACCCTAAAGCTTAAATGTAATAGAAAAATATGAGTAGGTAGAGCTACACATACGCTCATGACAGTTAAATGACATAAATAGGAATATAAGGCAAGGGGAAATAGGAACAAGGCAAGAAAAGGAAAATAATAAAACTAAGTAAAGTGTCCTGACGACAAGTTAAAGCGAGATACAGTCCACTATGCTGCTAATAATGCTCGAGGATAACATACTAGTGGAATGGTATATTTTGGGTAGGCAAGGAAAGATATGCATCTTCCAGGCACGACGCGTTTATAGTTAACTGGGAAACGTAAGGCCATATCATCATTCTGTATTCATTATTGTTCTATTTTTACGTACGGTCCTCCTCTTAAAAAGAGAACGTTAAGGGTCATAGACCACCACGTTGGTCAGGTGTGAATGGACACACTTCACACATCATTGTCAGAAAACATCTTTACAACGTTCTTAAGTATGAATGTAGGTTTTTGCATGATGTTATCCTTAATCGTTATAACATTTGATAGTTGATTTCAAATTAACAAATAATATCCAAAAATGGAAGCATGCGATGGTCTGACCTTACGTTTACAATTCAAACATACCACTAAGCGTTCATTGTTTTGTAAGAACATAAAAATGATATTTTTTATTTAAGGCCGTTTTTTTCAGCAGATCATGAAACCAGTCGACTGTTTTCAAATTTATTCCCCGTCCAACTTACGCTATTATTTTTCACATCTATGAATGTTTATGCAAAATTTCCAGCTTTATTGTGTGTGTAGATGTAATCTGATTAAATTAAGCAGACGGCATTGAATAAAATATTCACCATTTTGCTACATATTTACTGCTTTTTGTCGTTTCTGCTGTTATTAAAATCCAAGGTCAGAGTAGCCATTACCCTTTTAAATTTTTACACGCCCAATATAACATTGTAGCGGTAATGGAATATTTCAGATAGGTCTGTTTGCACCGCCGGCCATAAAGCCAGCTCAGAATTGTCAAATTTATTACACGTCCAGATTACAAGGGCCACGGTTGGCACGACATCGTCCGCTACAAGCTTTCATATCGTATCACTTTAATCTGCTTCAATAAATAGTATATTGTTCTTTTATTGCATTACATAATTTGATTTATTTAGAAAGTTATTGATTTTTGTGAAAGTGGTTCTCAAGTAGATGTAGTGTTTTTAGTAAGCTATCCATTTTTACATTTGGATATAAAATATGATTCAAACATATGTGCGTACTGTAAATTAAATGTATTATCAATTACACATGCTATGATGTTGAAGGAGAACATCGTGAGGAAACCTATAAGTTAAAGTTTAAAAAAAATCTCTAAAGAGTTTGAAGTGTGCCAACTCGCACTTGACTAGCGTCGGTGGGCTATGGCCTAACCCCTCACAGAGAGGAAACCTGTGCCTTATATTAGTCTGGCAATGTTTCAGAATAAAGCTTATTCTACATGCTGCGTACATAAGATGATTGCGTAAGAAACGCGCAACACTCTGTGCAAACTGAGAATATTTTTTTCTGCAATATTATAAGCATTAGTATTGTAAGCAACAGCCCACCTTCATTAGATTAGCCTGAGTCGCGATAGGTTTTGGGTTCAATCGCAGGCCGGGTACATAACAAAATGATGATAGATTTCTATCCTGGGTCTGGGTGTTTATGGAATCATTATAGCGTTTGTAGCCCTGAGCGTAGAAAATGCTATTATTATTTTTTCCTCCTCAACTTATACCACCAAAGAACTAATAATAGCGGAGTCAAATTATTGAGAAACATTGTCAACAGATGAAGACATTAATAAGATTGATTGGAAACAACAGATGAAGATCTCTTCACCAGAAATAGCCTTGTCTATTAAATGAATTGTTTTCCCAGAGGCTCGGTAAAGGTCGAAATAGCGACTTACAAGAAACTTTTCTCTTTAAGCTATTTTTTTATAAGATATGTAACTAGATAAGTAGTAGAGCATGTAACCCACTAAAGTGGTAATCCATGATATGAGATCATTGTGCGTCAAACAATTAAACATTGTATTCTGTTGTCACGGACGCACAAAGACCACATTTTGAAGGTCAAATCATCGCTCGACGATATCTTAACTCATTTACTGTTATTTAGTTCATAAGTTAGTTGATTTTTAGAAAGGTGGTAGAATCGGTATTGTTGGACCAGTGCGGTATTATCGCCATATCTATTTCTAGAAGAAGTAGAAGAATGTGGATGTCGTCTGACATACTTGTACATATGAGGGGACCATGACAGTTATCAGAAGTGACAACATACGTGTGATCGCCTTCAAGTTGCAGCTTTGTTCTAGACGAGGTTAGTTATAGACGTCAGTGGCCGACGGTGACTTACTATTAGGTGGACTGTATTCTCGTTCGCTACAATAAAAACTATATACTATTGTAGTTAGCTTCGAATAAATGCCACGAAAATGTCAACAGTGGCTGTCTTATAGAGACTGCGATCTTACATCGACACCCTCCCTGGAGGGCTGTTCCGCTCCCTCCCTCGAAAAATTGCCTCGATATATCAAGCTAAGCGTGAAAAACGTATATGCCATTGTAGCGTAAATACGTTCAAAGTCCATATAAAGTAATGTTAAGCATTTCGTCAATATGATATTGAAATACATACATTTTTCGATGCCACATTTTCAGTGTCAATACTCAGGTTGTAGTTCTAGAAAGGTGCTAACTACTGTTGGTTTGTCAGATTTGAGGCGACTAACACCCGTTATTAATCATAAATCAATCTATCTTAGATTTTAATATGTCAAAATATTTATTTTCTAGATATTAAAAATTATTTCTGTTATATAAAAAGGTTATATATGTATGTTTTGGTTTAGTTTAGTTATAATTTCGAGGATTCAAACCTTCAATTAGTCCAATTGCGTGATAAAAATTTGGTTCCAAAAACGGTAGTCGACTGTCCACATCGTAAATGAATTGTCGCCCTTCATTTTCGATGCCGAAGTATTTTTTCTTTCTCCCTAACTCTCATTAAAACATAAAGTTCACATATTTTAATTCTATTCATGAATTTGTATGTACTCGTAGGCTTCGCGCGTCGTAATTTTGAAGAACATCAAATTAGAACTGAAAAGACTCTGTTTACTTTCTGTGGATGTTGGAAAGAAAGAAAGTTTCTAAGTAGGCTCTAATGAGGACGGCTTTATACTGCGGCCTTTTAGGACCCCGCCGTGAAATGCGTGCGGAAGTTTATTTTGTATAAAAGTAATTCCTATACCGTCTAAGCTAAGGTTATATAAAGACTGGTCGTGAAAAACCTTTAAAATGCGTCTATCGTAATTATTCTAAGTGTAGTATGAACATAATTTAGTGCTAAGATACAAAGATCATTAGTCGGCCACAGTTTGTAAAATGACACCTTAGCTATAATTACATTTAGCCATTTTTAACATTTTCAAAGGTGGTAGAACCCTTAGTGGTTCGACTGGAGCGGCACCACCGCCTCACCTATTATTGCCCAATGATAGCAGTGTTAAGCGCAACATCAGGTTGATTATATGCTCGTTTGCTACTTTAATACAATAAAAAAAACTTCACACCTCGCACAAATGAGTGATATTTTTCGCTCTTCTGAAAGCTTTAATAGGATCTCGGAAGTGGTTTTTATTAGGTCGCCGCGGAATAAGTCCAGTTCCCCGCACATCCCGACGTATCTTAATCTTATTTTTCACATTTTCACCATTATTAGGTACATGAAGATGTGGCGAATTAGACAAACGTTTTCAGATGTATAAGTCAGCGAAAGTAATTTTAAAAGTAAAACATGATATATGGATTCACGCAAAGAAGCAGAAGGGATATTGATGACTCTTCTGGTGTTACGACTGTGACAAGTATCCACACAACGGTGACTAAAATCAAATCGTGATAAAAATCAAGTATCAAAATTCACTCCATTTAATAGCAAGTGGTTATTTATAGCTTTCGGAAGTCTGTGATCAAGTCTACATAGGACAGGCGTTCTACCTGAAGTCAATCATAGAGCGATGCCACTCCTTACGCCTAAGATAGTCGCCTCAAATGTACGTCAGCCGGAATGCACCAAGTTATGTTGCCTGGTATGTTTAGTTTTTAACCTCAACCCACTGGGAGTCACATTCGGTGCAGCTTTTACTTCAGTGGAATGTTTATTGTTTATGTTCTGACTGTGTTCACGAAGCGGACAAAGTTTTACATAATTGGCATCCCAAGTTTGATCCTTTATTTCTGAAACAACTTTTACGGCTAAATAGAACTATGAAACAAGAATTTTTTAAAGCTTTGCCAAAATGAATTCGCGAGAAAGGATATAAATATAAAAGGACAGGCGCTCGCAAAAGTTCCACATGCATGAACTATGTTTTGCTTGAAAAATGTGCAGTAGCTTTGTTCATCTATTTTTAGGTGACGCAAATTTTAAGTGTTACTCCACTTGGACATTTGTCAAAAAATAAGTGCAAGTACGAGTACATTCATTTTGTTCTTAGGGCTAGTTGGATAAAGAACGCTTTAGTATTTTTAGACCTTTGCCTTTAACTAAAAGCCAAAAGTAATATGATTCGAATTAAATAAATAAATTTCATTTCATTAATATGATAAGAACTGTAAAAAATGATCATATTCATAGATTTTTTTATATGCCCATGATAGAAGGTTACTTCATAATTTGAAGTAACTGCAATTCTCTTATTGCCATTCTTCATAAAAAAATCCCGCGCCTTTTACAGTGCCGTCTATATTATAAACATATCTATATATAGAGGTATATACATTTCGCGTACAAAATGGCAGCGATGCCTCCATTGCGAAAGCTTATCACGTCCTCAAAGGCGAGTTTCCATTACACAAAAATAGGCTTATATTAACAGTTGGCTTCAAAGCCGGGACGATTCTACGCACGATTCCGAAACTTAAAGACGCTGAACTAATTAAATTCTCATTATGCTTCGCCGAACTTGGCCGAGACTATGACGTCCCGCGGTTCCCAAATTCTATATTTAGGATGGCAAATGACTTCTGTTTGAAGTTACTCCTGTTTATTGCAGATGAAGGTGAAATTTGCTGTGAAGATTTTGTTGACACAATAAATTTTTGTAATGTGTGATTTTAGACATTTTGAATATAGTAGAAAGGTTTAGTTAGACTGGGGAGGTACCATCGCTACATATATTTCTGGCGAGAAGTAGTTCTTGCATTTAGGCGGAAGAGTTGCCTTACTTACGGAACTTACATATGAGACAACCATCTTAGTCCTCAAGAGTGGAAACGCATCGGTAAGTGGCATCGTGTATAACTCATGTTCTATATAGAGATGGCTGAAAATATTCAGAGGTGGCAATGACCACCTAGCATAGGATAGTGCTGCTTCAATGTAATAAATATAAAAAAAAACATAAATTGTTACTATCAGTTGCTGTTATTGGTACGGAATGAGCGTACATAAGTGGCTATATCTAGGCAAGACTACACTCTTACTTGCTTATAAATATGGTAGTTATTCGTCCTGGGAAGAGCCAAACGGGCACTATGCAAAGGAAACACTGGTGCATTCTATTATCCCCTACATGCACAATGTAGCCACCGAGGGGGTTCCCCAAAAAAATCGCGTATCTTTAAGAAAATTTCCTTCCGAAGACAAAAAAAATTAAAACAAAAGGCTACATCTTATTTGCTATTGCTGTAATGCTTCTACAGCAGAAATAGCTTCGGTTTCCTTCGCCAAATTATGTGCAGAGCACAGATTCTATTCACTAAAGTCATATGCTAATCTACTAAAACTTTTTGTAATAAAATGGTTTGTAATTTCTCTGTAAGTGATTTTATGTAAATCTTATGAGAAATAAATATCTTTAAACGTAAACATAAACCTGGTAATAATGTTTTGTTAGTTAGGAAGTTGTCAACTTATATTTAAGGTAATGCACTTTAGGATGTATTTAAATAAGTTAAAAGCACGTAGTCTGTTAGTGCGCTTTCCCGAGTCCTGAGCTGCACAAAGCAGATCAAATATGTACAAGCGTTTGCTAGTAAACTGGTTTAATACATTCACTTTGATGTCTTCAGTCTCAGTCTCGTATCTTAGAGGCTACGAAGGTAAATACGTCAAAATTTGTACTCAAAGTGACAAATCTATTTACTAAAAGTTACTGAGTTAGAACAAATTTTACTCTTATTTAACGTATTTCCAGACATGTTGTTGTTTTATGAGATTTGTCTAAACATCGCTGTAAAAGTGATTACTATGGCTATTATAACCTCGCTGCTTAGGGCTCCATTTACATGTTCAGATGTATAATGTGTCTGACACGGTGTATGGCAAGGAGATCGTATCGTTCTATAGAATAAGTATGAACCGCAATACATACGCGCAAACACTTGCCGTGCCTATTAAAATATTGCATAGAAAAATATGATTTCATCTGACACGACACGTTCCGAGTATGTAGATATAAGTGGCGCCTAATTAGTAGCAGTAGCTCATTAAAAATATATAAGTATTTAGTTCTCAGAAATATTTATTGGTAACATTAGTGGCGGCAACGAAAGCCCATTTCCAGCCGTGAAGCTGAAAAGGATAATGGTAGTAATAAAAGTACTTTGCATAATTATATTTTGTGAAATCCTACTTCGTTGTCTTTGTGTGACTTTTAAAACGTGCCATAAATGCATGCACTTCGTACAATTTTGCAAAGCTTTCACATTTTTATTGTGGTGTCAGTTACCGACTGACAAATGAATAACGACTCGCTGTCCGCAATCAAAAAGTAAATACGAGTTCGTTAATTTACATCGCGAGATTAACTTGTCGGGCAGCAGTCGGAGCACGCTAATAATTCGCTTGTCTCCACCTCATTCCGGAGATGTCAGTAAAAACAACTGTCGGGAAGTATGGTAACGAGGATGGACTACCACCCAGTCTCGGCCCCTGAGGGGTCCGCAGGGAGGCCGGAGCCCGCTCGATTAACGTTGTAATTATTTACCGCGAGCCGCGCCATTTGTCACCGTACAAAAACTGCGGCCCGCGGTTATGCCCTCTCAGACGAACGGCGTTTTTGCAGCGGCGCGGAAGAAATGTCATGAGTATTTGTGTCAGTGGGTTGACAAAAAGTTGTTGTGTTCCTGAAGATTAATGCGTGAATCTTTACTTTCTGCTGATGCTTTTGCCTAAAACATGTGCTATGGCCTTGTCGCTTAATCTATACAAAAAAATATAACATATTTAAATAATCTACCTAAACTTCTTAGCTGTTTAGGCAGCTGTTCAATCACTCTCGATGTGAACTGATGTTATGTTACCAGCGAGTTCCGTGGAAACAGAGCCAGTCTTCTTCAGCCATTTGAGACCGGGTTCTGCGTATTTTCTGACAAATTACGATATACTTGCCAGTTGTTCATTTGAAATGAGGAATGCGACATAAGTTCCTAGGGTAAACCAACAATGAACGGGATGGACCATCTGATGGCAAGTAACTAAAATTGCGTGTCGTCAATAATCCATTATTGTCCCACGGCTGCACAAGTGTGAATTGGTAGAACTGGGTATGAGTGAATTAGAACAGTTTTAACTGTTATTATTAAAGACCCGCACTTTGCGAATATTATTTTAATAGAATTCTCTGGCATTTAAATTTCTTCAAAATGATTGCCTTCGCCGCTTTCCTAATATGTTAGATTAGCTTCTACAATATAAATTTGCTCGGGAGACAAGAAAGCTGTTCATACAACTCTATCCTACGAGGAGTTCCCGCTTATGTAAAAGTGCTTGCAAACTTTCTATAAAGGATTCAATTGTCTATTACAAGGAATTCTGGTTCCATAGTTCCTCGATGTGATTTTAACTTTAAGTCCTCGAGCTGTTCGGAATCGAACGGCGAAGTTAGACGATTGTATAGACAGATTCTTTGGAAACTTTATTAATTCCTTTTAATAAAATATTTAAGCTGCCACGGTTGGCTGGACTTCTCTATTCTTGCTCGTTTTGGTGACTGTCTGCAAATAAATAAGGATCAGACTCAAAGTATTTTAGACGTTCCGAAGCCAAAGATTTGGGAGACGCGGCCAAATCTATTTAAGCTACTCGAGCTTTTAGTGTTTGGATTTTTGATGCAAAAACATCTTAAAAATTTAGAGCAGGTAAACACAAAGAACATTTAAGGTAATGACGTTGGAATAACTTGTAAAACATACCTTAACATTGCAAATTAGAATGCCCGCTGTATGTACTGCCTAAGAAAGTTATACATTGATTTCGCCGATGCAAGGTTAGTTGTCAGTCGCTGACGACAGTTGGATAGGTGGTAACAGTCAACGAGGCATAAAGACGGTCGTTGACGTGTACTGCTACTCGCGTATTAGTTTTGTAAGACAAATACAGGTCCCAGATCTAGATGCGGTGTTGCAGTACTCGAATTACAAAACGATTGTACCTCTCTTAAATTTATTAGAGTCACGGTATTACTTAGCCAGCTGGAATTATAATGAATAAGTTAAACAAATAAAATACCCGCAATAGATATTTTTTCTGTCTGCCCATGTGGAACCGGTTGTGTATGATAAGACAAGTTCTAATTACTTTAAACCCGCATAAAATCTTTTCCATTTTTACATAACCCGGCTTCAAACGAGGGTAAAAAGAATAATTAATTCACCCGTTTTATACACGTAGAAGGCGCACGTAAAATTATGCTGAGTTGTAAAAACTGAACTCGGAATATTTCACGCGTGCGCCCGCAGAAAGGTCATACGATAGCGTTTTTTATCGGCAAGATTTATTCCCTAATAATCATATTTTTTTGTACCATTTATGATAGAAGAATGAAAAAAGTCATAGTAGTGTTTGTTTTTTAATTTTAAACACCACATGAATAATAAATACAATACAAATGGTACGTTTCTATGTGTACATTCTCCATAAAATATATTCAGGGTAAAAAAGTTTATTAAAAATCGTTTCAGCCGTTCTCGTAAAGTACTTAATCATAGAGACTCACTTTCGAATTATTCCAAGTAAAAAAAGTGCAGCAAAATTAAAGGTAACTTTTATCTTTTTTGCGTTAAAAAAATTTGAAATGAGAAATAAACAATTAAATTGTATCAGTTTCTATAATTCTAAGGATAAAAGGTACAAGCACAAGAGGAAGAGTAAGTACTTCACTTAAACGTAATTTTGAAGTTTCCGCAACCAAAGATATTACCAGGATCCTAATTATTCTTATATAAAGAAAATGCGTGCACTACGGATATATAAAATAGATTACACATTATAAAATAGATCACAAATATATAGTCGCGTGATTAATTCGCGACTGAATCGCGAAGATGTCTCGCCACTTCGGCACACTGGGCGAGGCGAAACCGAAGTCGTGTATTACCATGACAATAGGATACTGCTGGCTAAATACGATAGAAATCTAAAAATAAATATTTCTGATTTTCTTTGATAACATTCTGCCAGATAAGGCACTTAAATCTCAATTTGGGAGGTTGACCTTTAACAATTTAACGACGCGAACATTTTTTACACAATATTTTATTTTGTCTCGTTTATCTTTAAGATGTAGAACCTACGTAAAATGATCATTAATATCTATATTCTTTAAACTTATTGTAATATCACTTTTCTTGACTTATTCATACAAGGTTTTACGTAAGTCCAAGGCTGTAGTAATGTATTTATAATTGACAGAATGGAAAAGCTTTTTATTTGTCCATGGAATTTGTCCATTATGGGTAGTGAGTGTTTGACGTCAGACAAGACAGACAAGTAGATAACTCGTATAATTTGGTTTAAGTGTAGTTCGGGTGCAGATGACTGGGTGCTTCTACAGCATTTATTTATTCAGGGTGTTAATAGAGGGCGCTGTGCTTTTAATTAACGGTTTTACATACATATTTAGACAGATAGTTCATAATTAAGTCATGGATTAATGATGGCACGCCGCCCATACGTGTGCGCGATATAAAGTGGACAAATGAAAGCGCGTTATCGCCGACAGCGCATAGGGGCGGCGCTCGCCGCGATATAAATCAGCCCCTAATTAAATTGCGGGAGATTCCGCTTATTTCAATACGAATAAAATTATGTTTCATTGTTTTAACTGTCATGTGCGTTATTTAAGCGTAAGGTTTTATACACAGGCGTTTCAGATTCGTTCTACACTGCGCCTCCCGTTTCTGGAGCATTATTGCATGCGATAATATTATATTGATTAAACACATATGGACAAATGGTCAATGAATTTCCAAATTCGGCCAAAAGTAAATTTTATGTACTATTTGATGAAAAAATTACAAAATAAATTTTTCTTTCAGGCTAAAAGCTTTAGCGAGCTAAGCTTATAAAATTAGCAATGACAAATATCGTTAATTCTACATAAACCGTGTCCAAAACAAACATCAGTGCACTGAAGTAAGAAATGTTCGAAACTTCGGACATTACGCGTACTTCAAGTTCTTCACTTCGGGACTACTTCGAGTTTTTGTACCACATCCCACTAATCTGAAGTTTAGTAATACTTCACTAAACTTTGGATATCCGAGTAATGCAGTTTAGCGGACACAAGTTACAATCTTAACGGAAAGTATTCATAAGCGGATTTCATATTTCCTTGTCCCAGCTGCCCTTGTCGAGTGCGTCATATCAGCACAATACCGTGGGGGCGGCTGGCGGCTGCTGTCCGCATTTAGTATGAATCAGGGGCTAATTGAACGCGGTCGTCCTCAGCGTGATCGCTAATTAAATATGTATGAGGTGGGATATTAGGAACTGTCGCTTCAATATAATTTAACAAGTATGTTAACGCGTTAAATGAAATGTAAAGTTGGAAGACGATCAATATTATTCGTACTTATCGATTGATATGAAAAACAATATTAGTATAATAGTAAATCTTGAAAAATAAGTCTGTGACTAAATGATTAAGCAATCCACCTCATCAGGTGGATGTAAACATCGTTAAGGGCTTACTGTTGCAGGGTAACTGCTAGTAAACTACTTGAACTCTAGTTTAAGCATTCTGGAAGAAGAAAAATCCTTACTAAAGTAACTTTTATAGTGCATAACGAATTTATCTTCGTCTTTGCATAAAATATGTATGTATACCTATTTTAAAACTGTTTCTAAAAATCCCTGTACCGATCCATTTACCTAAATTGATCGTGTCCAAGTATGTGTTTGGCGAACATCGTGAATTTCCGGCGATAACGCTGTATGCAAAGTTTCACGAGTCCGAGACCTAGCCCCCGCGCGCCCCCCCGCCCGCTACCCCCATTTACCCTAAAGCCGCGGGCACAAAAGATAACATATCTCGGCATCGCATTCCCCGAAATTGTGCCTTTTCATCGCGTCGCAGACCGCTCGCTCATATGAGGATACGCGCCGCGGTTTATTTTATTTTTTAAAATAAAAATATTCTTACTTTGCTTGCAAAATTAAGAATTAGTCGCTTGAAAGAAGAAATATTTTCCTTTTCATATCATATGATTATTCGTGTATGATTACTTACTGTCTTGAGCATCACAAGGTAATTCTCATTTGAATATGATAATAATAATTTCTTTTTACAGTATTAAAACTAATCGACATAATATTAAATGTCATTTGCAATTGTAATTATTACCCAGGATTCGATTCTTATAAGCTACATAATCCCATGGCGTATAAGTAAAGAATATGTTTCGTTTCCAAACTGCACCGGTGCGATTCCCAGCTAGGGACATGCGTAGTTTTTATATATCTAATTATACAGTTTTAATTTTCGTCTAAATTGCCCCCTAGTCCTCCTTCGACCATCCAATTTCCTATAAAGTTCACTCTTTTTATAAATATTTACTACGCTATTTTTACTATTCTAATATTTACTACAATAAGGTAAAAAAAAACAAACTGAGAGAGCTACTGAAATTTAGCAGGGTTATGTAACAAACAAACTAACTTTGGTTTACACTGAACCCCAGTTAGCAAAATTGGTAGCTTACAAATGATCTGAAATAAGCCAAAATAAAAGGAGTACAAGTGCTCTGTTTTACTTTTAATTCATATAATTAGTTGCGCGCAGCTCTCCGCGCTGCCCGTTGGAATTGGGCGCGCCACAATGGATATTTCCAGCAAAGTCACATTACTCGCTGCCTGTTTTATGCATTCAGATTAATTTTTATCCAAAATTACCAGGCAACAAGATGTAAATATTTGAAAAATGTAGATACAATATAACTTTATGAAACAAAGAACAACAACACTTCACCGCGCGGTTTCCCCATGTATCCCGGACTGAGAAAAAAATCATAGTCACTTTTTATTTTTTGTATATAACGTCGGTTTTTCAATAGCTCCTTTTTAAGAAATAGGTAACGTTGTAGCTAAATATTAGTATGTGCTCCCGTAGGCATACACTAAATATAAATGTACGAGAAAATCTTGTTCTTGGAACTACTTTGGAACTTCAATTAGGTCTTCATCATATTATTTGTTATTTGATGGCCCTCCTTTCGGATTAAAATAATAATTACCATCGGAAGTCAATAACGGTTTTATTATTAGAAATATTTTAAGTACATTAAATGTGGCGAGGTCTTGTCTTGCCGCATGTCTTAGAGATCTACGTAATTTTTTTTAAAGGTATTTGAAACCTATCAATCCGTAAGTGGTGATGATGGTGCGCTATGGCCCGAACTCATCTGACCAAGCCAATACATCAGCCTGACATATCTGTGGCTAGTAATGGAACAATAAATGTGACAGGTTAGGGAGACTTATTTGACCCGACGCTTTCCAACTTAGTTCTCAGTAGTAACAACGCATCTGAGGCCGACCTCAGGTAGGACTTACCTGGAGTTGATTATAAAAGTCAATGAGTCGCAGTAGCCACTTATCACATGAACTGCAGGCTCGTTTGCTACTCCAATAGCATAAAAAAGAATATCTATAAAATGTGTTAAATCGCAATATTTTTCCTAAGATCACGATTTTTATCACAATCTACTCAATTACACAAAGCCTGAAACGAAAGTATATAATTAGAAAGAAACTAATGAAGTAATGGGTAATCGAAAGAATGGATTAGTAGCCGCCGACTATCAGTCTGGATAATCCTAATGAGTGATTAGTTCCCTAGGGATTAGCGGGGCTACATCCGAATGTTGGCGTTTTATATTAATACATTTTAGCACATATATTACAGGATGAAATGAAAGGTGGTAGGACTCCTTTGTGATTCGCCTCCGGGAGAGATTCTATTTCCAATAGCGGGTTTGGAAGATGCATGGATAGAGCCTATGTTGTCATTCGATCAGTGTTTTAGTAGGATTTTTTATCATATACTGTATGTAAATAATGTGATAGACGTTTTATTTTATTTATATTTTATGTAATGGTTACAAACAAGTCTAGTAAGCAGTAAAAAAAAATTAAGGTGCAATGGTATTAATTACGGCACCAAACATTAAAATTGTGCCAAATCGCTTGTTTCAACTACTAAAAGTTCTACAATGTTTAAACCGCACGTTGTTTAAAGAAAATGTTATTTACTAAAAATGTAAACGTAGTTTTATTTCTTCGCGTAACTTCTTCAAATATTTCGTAATATATCGAAAATGTAGTATCTTCCGAGCGGTATATACGATAGCGAGTTCGGAACAAACAGCGGGCGGATCGGATCGCAAATACAGCCTTAAGTAACATACATGATTCATGAAGACGCGCCCTCTACATATTCAAAAGTTTATAGTTCTTAGTACAATACTACGTTGTAAGACGGTCTTAAATAAAAAAAAATATAAGAGAAGCCAATTTAGAAAACTAGCATATTTTGCAGATATGGGTGAGACACATTTTTTTACACGAGGAAAGATGGAAGGAAACGAAGTGGACAGTTTTTTTTGTCTATACCTATCAATCGAACATTAGAAGTTATTATATCTATACCAAATGTTAGTATTATTTTTAATGACCAGTTTTGTGGTCAAGCCATCGCATCATTGGAGACACTTAACAAATAAGCGGCTAATTGCAAACCAGTTTCTTTTGAAAAGTCGGAGAAGTTAAATTTACAAGATATATTTAAATAAATATATATATAAGATGCGTCAAAAAAAGAAAAACTTTTTTTCTAAAATAAATGATGTATAAAATAATATTGTTTTACAATAAGCGATATACGTTAGGATAATGTGTTCGGAACAAACAGAGCGCTGTGTTGGAGGCCGCGCAAACACACGCACTACTAATATGTATATATGATGTGAACATGTACTTCTGACTTGTGTGTAATATCATATAGGGTATTTGAGATATGTACGATAATAAATGACAGAATTTATTTTAACTAATAATACATACAAATTGATAATCAACTTCCTTTCCGAAGTGGGTTAAACACTGCATCGCGATTCGTTTTATAAAAACTCAATTATCTTGTCTGTTTGTTAATAAATTAATCAGTTTAACAGGCTTTTAACATCACAAGATTGTTCTAATACTTTCCGAACTTAACGACGACTTATGATATGGAAAGATTTATATTGTTGTATCATAATAAAAAAAACATAACCCGTTCTTACATTCAGTTAAAAATGAAGCTCATATAAGCTATTAAGGTTCGATTCCGGAGGCACCATCGCCATACTTACGAGTATGTTTGCTTAATAACAACAGTGTTAAGCGCTGCTGTCTCCTGCGTCTCCCAGGGGAGCGACATACATGTATGTGATCACCCTCAGGTGGGAATTTTATCTAGGGTCAATAATTACAGAGATCCATAGACAGCAGTGGGTACTTATCATACGGTAGACTGCTTGCTTTGTTACATCTATGTTATAAAAAAATAACTCATATATTATAACACTATATATAGTATAAGTTACTATTTAGGCCACAGCTATTGCCCTTTTGAGATAACACGTCCCGGTTAAGAGAATAAGGGTTTAAAATTAACACCGTGATGTATATGTGCAAAAAGCGGTCCTTGGCCGGAGGAAAACTGTAAACAAAGACGGAAAGGATGTAATTAAGGGTGGTTCTAGGGGTAGTGGAATGACAAATGGACGGACGAAGCGAGCGTGCTACCTAGTTAGTTATCGCTTAATAACTCAGCCTGTTACACCCGCCTTTGTTGTCATAACCTGACTACAGCGGCCCTTTGTTAGATAATAGTTTTATCTTTTCATATTATTAGGGCGCGTAATAATGACAAAGGCTACTTTAGGTATTATGTTCTTTAATTTATTCTTGTAATAAATTCAGAGCCTAAATTATTTAAGGTTGTCGACTACACAAGTGTATAAAAGCTAAATTTAATGTTAGTATTTGATTGATAATCACACTATTCGTATCCGAACAACTGGATACCAACATCAACCACGCCTTGCACTGCGCCACCAACCGTCAGAAATGGCGGAAACTCATCCACCAAAAAACTGAGGAGGGTCATCACGATGCTCAGCAATGAGCAAGCGACTAAAGGAGGCAGAGGTAACAAAGTAACATACCGTAACATTGGTAGACAAATACTTTAAAGGTGGTAGAACCCTTTGTAATTCGACTCAGGCGGCACTGCCACACTTATTTCTGCCTAAAAACATCAGTGTTAAGCGCTGCTGTGTTCTGGTTTGAATGGTGTGGTAAGGGAGATAAACTTAACGAGGCATTCTAACTTAGTCCACAGGGGTAGCAACGCATCTGTGGTCGACTTCAGTTGGGATTCTGGTCTTATCTGGGGTGGATCACAAATGTCCATGGGCAGCAGTTGCCACTTACCATCAGGTGGACTGCATGCTCGTTTGCTACTCCAGTGTATAAAAAAAAATTTTAAAACAATAATGTACATAAGAATACTTTCTTGTCTGCCACGGCACGTGTCTAACACGCTGTATGTCTATAGATGTATATGCAGCCTAACAGTGACATATTTTAGATATTGGAATCGAACAAACAAAATATAAGCAATTTTATGAACATAGCCAATGCTAAACACAAAATTTGCTACGTGTCCTTGTTGTCTACAACGGAAATTTCATAGCAACGAGAATAGAAATCTTTTACTTTTCACACAGAATGAACAGAATTTTATAACACGACGTTTCTGTCTTTTAAGTACCTAGATACTGCGAGTGTACATGTCACCAAGTATACCAAAACAACCCCTCGTTAATCAGCATACTCACTTAAAACTTTCTTCAAAGGTATATCCGAGATAATTATGATCTAAACACACACAAACGCCATTAGACATACGCATATCGAGATCCGACTCGTATGTAACTTTATAATTAGTTATTTCCGTTTTCGCCTCAAGCAAACGCTTCAACGATTTGTCTTACTACGGATGGTTAAGCGATAGACTTTTTTCAAATTATATAATTATTAATGATATTAAATCCGGTAGGCCTCGACGATGATATTTAGAATAACAAATCGCCTATATTTAATATGTTGCAAGCGTATAAATAATTGTATTGATGTGAATAATTCATTTATAAAAACAAGGAAAATAAAAAGTAATACTAAATTAAAATCGAAATACCTAATCTAATAATATACATAACCTTATATATAAATATTCACAATAAGTATAAAATAATAAAAATTAATCATATTAAATTATGGTACAATCTTTTTTAGTATTCCGTCAGTGTACGAATGTCAATATATATTTGCTTTTCGTATACTGTTACTAACTTCAAAGTTCCGTAACATTACATTTTAGAATTTTTGCGTTTATTCAATGTTTTTTTCATCTTTTTCTCTGCAACAAGACAACAGGTGAAAACTCTCTTTTACTTATTACTTCTCTTTGGAGATAAACATGAAGTAAAAGTTTATTTTATTTCACACATAATTTAGTCGGAGCCCGTCCGACTAAATTATGTGTGAAATAAAATGAACTTTTTTTAAGACACAGATATGGAAAAGATATGACCTCTGTATTCATCTGACGTCGACCACAAGTTAACCGACTTAAAAAAGGGGATTCTGTTACGACCAATGTATGTATGTTTGTATATTCGCTATTTTATTTATTGACGTTTTCATCATCTGAAAGAATATTTTACACGGAACGTTTTAGTACATAGTACATTAAATATTTTCCTTAAATTTTTTTCCCTAGTCAAACGTTATTCGGGAGTAAGACAAGAGACTTATAACAGCGAACTCAATTCATTTGCGTCGGAACTCGCAGTTAAACGAAAATGATCCGATATATCGCATGTTATTTGTGATCGTTAAACACTAAGCGAGTTTGTAAGCGGGGTTAATTTACCTTGTGCAATCACATTGAAATAGATTAAAGGATCTCACGTTAGGATTTCGTAATATAGAAGTAGGAAACGAGCATGCAGTGCGTTATTTTAAGCGGCTACTGCTGTCTATGGACATCTGTAATCAACCCCAAATAAGATAAAACTTCTACCTGAGGTCAACAACAAATGCGACGCTACCCCTGAAGAATAAATTGGACTGCCTCAGATAAGTATGACTCCCTTACCACATGCTTCATTTAGGAAAACAACAGGGCTTAACACTACTGTTATTAGGAAGAAATAAGTTACAAGTAAGAACTGGTGGTTCTACCACCGGTTTAACGTAAATATTTTAATTTTGATGTCTTAATAATAAATATTGGTTAGAACAGTCAGTGTTTTACGGTTTATTTTTTATTTATTTGATGGAGCAACAAACGAGCATGCAGTCCACTTGAAGGTAAGTAGCAACTGCCGCCCATGGACATTTGTAATCTACCCCAGATAAAACTAGAATCCTACCTGTGGTCGACCACAGATGCGTTGCTACTCCTGAGGACTAAGTCGGAATACCTCGGAGAAGTCAGTCTCCCTTACCACACCCATCAAACCAGAAGACAGCAGAACTTAACACTGCTGTTATTAGGTAGAAATAGGTGTGGCGGTGGTGCCACCGGAGTCGACCCTCAAAGAGTTCTATCACCTTTTCTTCTTTTATGCATTTAACAATTTCCTTTGAGATCTAAACCTCAGATAGCCGCCTCGCAAATAGACTACACCTAAATGCTACATCTGATCTTTGCTAATATTTTTAACACGGAACTGATATAGGCAAGCTTACTGGGCACCACCAAATGGACCTACTTCGCAGTATGTGCCTACTACCAGTATTTTTGTAAAAGAATAGATGTAGACACCATAAAATCAATTTTTAATTTAAATTTGACTGTAAAAGTACTGGTAGAGTACATTTAGACAATCAACTGTCGTAAGCACTAATAAATGAATTCGCGATCCTGAATGCTTATTCAGGATTATACAGGAGGATATATGAAGGCCTTCCTGCACCAGCATTTTTGGCAAAGATCAGGGATATGTCACTGAACTACTGTTCACTTTTAACAGGGTATGTCTTCAGTATTCTTCAACAAGGGCGAGAACTGCATAGCAGCTGGCAGGTTGTTTGTCGAAGAGACCATCCATGACGAGTTTCTACGGCGAGTGGTGGAAGAGACGAAGAAGATCAGTATTGGTGACCCTCTACACAGAGGCACCGCTCACGGACCTCAAAATCATAAGGCGCATATGGATAAACTAATAGAGGTGAGGTTTTAATAATAATGGTGCACTAGTATCACCTGGTAATCGGTGGGTCTGAGGTTCAAATCCCAGGCACCTCTGATTTTCCGAGGTTATGTACGTATTAGAAACTAATTATCACTTGCTTCAACGATGAAGGAAACATCCTGAGAAAACCTATATACCTGAAAATTCTTTAAAAATAAGTTTACAAAGAATTTAAGAAAGAGCAGTGATAGCCTAGTGGTTGAATCACGGCCTCTTAGTTGAGGGGTCCGAGGTTCAAATCTCTGATTTTTCGAAGTTATGTGCGTATTATAAATTATACATTAATTATCACTTGCTATAACGGTGAAGGAAAACAT
>DWRA01000490.1:0-24207 GCA_018250295.1 Spathilepia clonius | reverse complement strand
GTTTTGGGGAAGTGGCAAATAAAGGATAAGCTTTATGACTAAGCAAAGTCAATTTTTTTTTATTAGTGGTAGTAGCAAACGAGCTTGCAGTCCACCTGATGGTAAGTGGCAACTGCCGCCCGTGGACATTTGTAATCTACCCCAGATAAGTCTAAAATCCTACCTGAGATGGACCACAGATGCATTGCTACCACTGAGGACTAAGTTGGAATGCCTCGGATAAGTAAGTCACCCTTACCACACCCTTCAAACCAGAAGATAGCAGTGCCTAGCACTGCTGTTATTAGGCGGTGTTATTAGGCGGTTATTCAAAGGTGGTAGAACCCTTTGTAGTTCGACTCCGGCGGCACGACCGCCTCACTTATTTCTGCCTAATAACAGCAGTGTTAAGCGCTGCTGTATTCTGGTTTGAAGGGTGTGGTAATGGAGACATACACTTCCGAAGTATTTCAAAGTATTTGTCAGGGTTAGAAACACATTAGTGACAGACTACACTGCAGGCCAGATTCATATCTTATCTGGGGTCGATTTTCATGGGAGGCAGTTGCTACTTATCATAAAATGGACTGCATGCTTGTTTGCTACTTCTGTCGTATAAAAAAATAAAATTGAGAATTCATTTTTCTAAGTTTGTAAAAGTTAAGAACTTCTGCTACTTGCTCTGTATGTACTAAGCTTTATAAGTATTTTATTTGTTGAATAATTATTTTTTGTCTTCAGGTAAGCACTTTGAAGATACAGATTGTGAAGATGAAATATTGAATTATAATTTTGCTACCCGTCTTAAAACCTGTAAGTAGTACTTGTAATGCTATTTCGATTTTGGGTAAAATCTTTTGTGTATAACCAAGGGTTTATACTATACATCTTTTATATCTGTTCAAATACGAAAGTGAGAAGAAGAAGTATAGTAGTACTACTTAAACATGATAATATAAAATATCTAAAATTGACAAAATCAAAAATATTTTTTCTTTAACATTGATAATGGTTTTACAATATCTGTAGTGTAGGTTTGGAGCCATCGTAGAAAACACCTCTTCCAAAACTATAAAAATATTATGAATATGAAAACCAAGTATAATAGGTAATATTATCTAATAAAATATAATAAGTAGAATGTATTTGTGTGTGGGCGTGTGTGCGTGTTTGATTAAATATCGCATCTGTTCTAATAATTTAATATCTACATGAACATATGTAATATGTCTGAAACTTATGGCCTTCGCCCCAAAAGCCAATCAATAACACTCCTTAAAAACCTTTATTTTTAAATGATAGTTTTGCCAGTATAAATTCAACTTTAACTCATGCAAACACAGATAAGAAGTTAAAAATTATAGTAGCAAATAAGTACCCTTCCACCGAAGCGCAAGAACTGCTTCACACTAAAACAGGTGTGGCGGTAGTACTTTCACGTCGAACTATATTATTACCTTACTAATTTGAAATGTGACAAGGTACGGGTACAAATTGCTCTATTGAACTATAAGAGCCTATTATTTTATCTCGTAATTTTGACGCGAACGATTTTTTTAAATTGCGTAATAATTAAAATTAGATACTCAATTAAAAATCACCCGATTTGATCCATAGCGTAACATGCCCGTGTTAAGCTAGTAAGCAATAAAAGTTAGTATGAGTCCACTATTTTTGGTTCAAAGAACGCTAGCGCCCAGCACCATCAATTACAAGCAAAACAATGAACATGTTACTACCATTGGAAAGAGCTCTCGATTACTAAGACCGCCATTAATCTCACTTGGAACGTTACCGCCGAATTAATTATCCCCTGACCATACGATTTAATGGGTTTCCTGAGGGACTCTGAGGTTCCCGATTAAATCACTACTTCTCATAGGGCGATTTATAGTGACCAGTACTGGACCGGGATGTAGAGAAGGGTAAACTGGAAGTGGTAAGCAAATTGCGGTAGAAAATATAAAATATTGGCTAAATTTGTCTAAAGACTCTTGTATGCTCATATATTCAGCAATAGGTGTGCCTTGCGATTAAAAAACAAATATACCTTAAACAATTTTTTTAAATTATTTTTTGCACCTTTTATTTCTTTCTACCTTTTATTTCTATACATTTTCTAAAATAAATGTAGCCAAACTTAATCCTTATAACATTAGCTATTTGCCAATATAAGTCCTGTGAAAATAAGTGCAGTCGTTTTGCAAACAGACATATACGAAAAAAATTTTTTTTTGTTGTAAATACCGTACGCCTGTACGTTGTCATATGAATTTAGTAAAAAGCAGTTATTTTGATAAATTTGCTAACGAAGATGGTCGAAACACTGTTTAGGAAAAAAATGCTACGCTTACATGTATATCACTAAATATTAAGTCTGTTAAAAATATTTTATGTATGTTTATTTTTATTTTTATTTTAAGTATGTTCTAATATTTTTTACAACCTGTCAACAATTCTATAATTTTGTGTCGCGACATTCATCATCTGCACCAGTAGTTTCGATAATATCCTCTTACCGTACAGGATGGTTTCTTCAATTTTAATTAACAATAAATTTAATTTAGTAGTTTGATAGCAATAATTTTGAAGCTACATATTTACATAGCTATATAACAACAATACAATATAACAACAACCTACATATTAACAAAAGTAAAAAGCATTAGTACGCCTAATGCTTGAACCTAATTATAATAATATTTGAATACGAAGTGACCCATTAAATCCATTGAAGGAGATCTACTAATTTCTGAGAAAAAAAAGATCTATTACTTCAAACACATTTCTTATATTGTCGCAAATTGAATTCGAGGTAAGCTATTGGATTAATGGAAGGGAATTTATTACTAAGAGAAAAATCTTATAAGTTCGGCCACATTTGTTATATGGCAACGGACACCAAAAACAGTATTATATAAAATACGTCGATTCACAAGATTACTCGGGAATTATTCGAAGTTCGATTTGTTTTTACACTAACCCATGCTCAAATATCAATACACCAAATTTATTGGCCATGAAAGATATACATAGAAATGTGAAAGATAAAAATTCTTTCAAAAGGAACAATTCAAACCTACATAATTTTCGTTCATTTTCTATTAATACATATATATATATATTATATATTAGTAACTACCTAATACTATAATACGACACTAATAGTATTACAAATTATATTTCAATACTACTTAATAATTATTGAAGATTAACCTTCACAAATAGTACAAACAAAATAACAACATTCGCATTTTTCTTTGTCAAAAGCTTAAGTCAAGTCCACTTTGTCCACACGTTACTTCCAGTTATATTTATCGGCACGCACTTAACCTCTGCCTCGGACTCCCCGGGCCGATTGTTAATCTGAACTTAGGTGTACTTTTCACCTTGCCCATTCCTTCTATGGGTCCTGAGCCGATCTTAAATTTGTTCGGAGGCGTGCTACAGGGTGTATTCCTATGCCTCTTTTGTTTGTGTGAATTTCGTTTGCAAAGAAATTTCGCTATTACAATAATTATGTTTTATCTAGCATTCTTTTTACTGTGATCATTTTAAATTTGTCTGTCATCAAATTAGTTACTATATGAGAGCTGTTTTTTAAATTTTCTCTACTAATTGGGAACGTTTATAATATTAGAAAGAAATAAATTTTTCCCCAAATAATGTACAAAATACAATCACATATCCTTGATTCTAATCTGCAATTTAAATGTCAAATTCGGTATCTTTATCCTTACCTCTTGAGGTGACATTTAACCCAAATAAGCCCAGTATAATCAGATACGATAGCAAATTTCTCCACTTAAACTTTAACCTGAAACGGCTTGACAATTTACCTTGGCTCCTATAAGAGCCTTAACCAAATATTGTCACAATTACGAGATAGCATCAGCCTGTAAACATGCGGACGAAGAGTGGTGCCCTTCGGCGTATATCTTTAGGGCTACCGGCCTTATTTCGGTATCGGCTCAATCTTAAAGATATCAGCGAAATTCTTCTTACTTTGTATTTGCGTTAATTTGTATTTTTGTTGTTGGTATTTAATTATGCAATTACCGCTGTGAACACAAATAGTTTTAACGCCTTAGTTTTAACGAAGTTCAATTGTCTTGAATATTATATTCAAGACAATTGAACTTCGTTTATTGATTAGTGTATGATTTTAATTCCCAATAAGTCCTTGTAAATTCTAGTGTTTATGATTTTTAATTATTATTTTTATAGTAATTTGTTATTATAGTGCTGCTTCTTCTTGACTTTCGATATTGATATTAAGACATTGATATTAAGACATAAGACAATAACATTACTTAATTTTGATAGCATAGGAATTTAGTTTCTAATGCGAGGTTCATTAAATTTGACATTTAAAGAACTTAATTAAAACTTTAATCAAGAAATGCCACCATCGAACGGAAGCGGTAAAATCGCGGACCGCTCTTCCCAAACGCCAAGACGGTACTCGCCTTAAGATCGCTTTATTGCCGGTCCGGATGGACTTCTGCGATGGATGGCTGCGAATGTAAATTTACTGTACGGGACCGGACGCGAGGAGAACGAGAATTGTTTTGTTTTTGGACTCCCTGAGCGGGGGAGAGCCTTTGCATCATGTCTTGGGGGTGTAAAGGCTTTATCGTGTGAAGAAAGAAGCATTGAATATTCAATGTAATGTCTGTCTTTATAAGATGATAATAATGAAAGGATTATTATTAAAAGTTAAAATAGTAATATCCGTATTTTTAGTAGCGTAACTATTTTTTATAGATTTAAGATTTTCAAAATGTGCGCGATAGTCAAAGTTAGTTACTAAAATAATGCAACAACAAAAACACCTCATACATCAGAATCAGCAAAATCTAGTTCTGGTCATAGAATTTTTCTAAGATGAAATCTACTTATAGGAGGCTTTTTTTATGAACAATCACAATCCCTGGCCGAAATTGCAACTATCTTAAAAGCAGTCGTTTCGGGGCGGTTAAATCGCGTGTTGGGAAACATTCCGGCCTTTGTTTAGACGTGTTAGATCGATGTGCCTAATGTATAGGTTTGGAAACACCGCCGGCTTAATTTGCCGCCCGTCCATTCGTTCCGATTGCGAACTTATTTATGCGAAGGAGTGAGCGTGTTTCTCGCAAGTTTTACTGCTGTGGGGGAGATGAGATGGACTGCTGAAAGATCTTGATTCGAACGGGGATAATTAGCTTGATATATGTTGTTTCGTTGTGGCTTTCTAATTGCTAGAAGATATACTGGGGGGACCGATTCTAAGGTGGTAGAATTATTTTTAGTTCTTCAGCATAGGAAACAACGCGGTACTTTTTGTTTACTTCATATCTGTCATTAGACCTGATAAGTAAATAAATGCTTTTTACACTCTTCACCAAACACTATGATTTTTCCTGAGTCCTGGGTTCCATGAACGGAGGGAGACAGGTAGGCAAACACCCAAACCTAGAACAGAAATCTAAATTCGTCATTTACATATCTGTCTAGTCGAGGATCAAGCCTGCAACCCTCTGTCTATCAGACTGGTGCGCTATGCATTTAATAAAGCTTTCAAATATCTTATTGTACATTTAGCTACAAGTATGACGGACATCACAAACGTACATTAAAATATACTAATAATTTTAATAAGATCTTTTGTTCCACATTAAATAATGTGGCCTGGTGATTTTCTTTTATTAAATGCATGATGGTAAACCCTTTAAATAAAATACTACTTTTCACTGAAAATGGTCCTCCTAAGCCGGATTACTAATATTTTTTAATCCATTCTGTATTGTATCACGTCGCTTTAAAAATATGTTTACTATTTTCACTACATTCATTTAGAAACAATAAGTCCATCGACACTCAATAATGATTAAGCTTACTTATTTTATGGCCGACTCCACATAGCCCCGTCTTCAATAAATGGTCCTTCGCATCCGGATTCCTCCCTCGGAACATTAGCCCGAGGCTGCTCCCTTTGTCTGCCGATCGCCTTGGGACACCGGCTTCCTCAGGATTTTAATTAGTGATGCCTGAATAGTGTGTGATGAGCTCGATGTATTACTAAGATATTGGGTAGTTTTAGAGGATTCATCGAATTTCAAAACTGACGTCAGATAAAGCTGCTTTGATAAATAAATATAAATTTTCATTTATAACATTAAAGTAGCTAAAGTGTACGGAGGTCATCTCATAGTATTCACTGCCACCCATGGACATATGTAAGTAACCAAGTCCATGTTGAACGGGGGTTTCACCTACAGCCAATCTCAGGTGTATTAAACTCTTGAGTACTAAGATAGTCGCCTCATATGTTAGTCAGCCGGAATCCACATCATTCCTCCAAAACACAAAAACAGTTTTACGCTTGAAATGAGTTAGTTTGACGGTGGTACATCCTCCGTCGAATAATAATTGGACCAACTTATGCGAAACACAATCAACCTACACACACAATGACAGTTTTGAGAAAAAGCCATTTTTGTCAAATGTTTGTATACTGTAAAATTTTAAGTAATTTTTAATAAAATCTATTTAGAATATTGCACAAAATAATTTGTTCCATGTATACAATATTGTTGAAAATCATCAACATTTTTAATGATTTTGGCATGTGTGTGGATTGGTTCCTGTGTGCATAAGTAGGTCCAATTGTTCCACCATGTTTCACAGATAGATGACCAATAAACTTTTTATTATTTGTAAATCATGTTCTTAGTATTGGATGTAAGGCATGAGGTTAGGTAGATTATTACATTCCGTTGATTTTTTTTGTAATTTGATTTGCCTGATCAATATTTCATGCATAGCTCCAGAATCTATCTGGAATGAGTTTTCCTGTGGTACAAGATTGAAATAGCTGTATTTTTTTAATTTTTGTTACTGGCTATGTTGAATCAACAAATGTAGTAGTGTTTATTTATGTGTATAATTTTTCGAATTAACGCCACATTACGCACTTAGAACCAAAATACAACTGTAATACTGATCTAAGATACAATTAGACATTGGGTAGTTCCGCTTCAGTCAAACAAAGAGTTCTACAACCAGACTCGTATTACTAATATACAGCAAGATAGTAGGTCCATTTAAAATATAGTGAATTTTTCGATAAGTCCGCGTCCAATCCAGACGAATACTGTAGGAGCAACTTAAGCCTTGCTAAGATGGGCGCGGGCCCACCCCACGCCCACCGCCCCCCACTCAGGTCTTAGCCACATGAGTAAGTGTACGTACAGAGATTGACGTACGTACAACTGTGCCGTGGATATTTAGCTTTTTCAACATTGTACTTCATTCTCTTGAAATCTATGGATAAACATGTTACCATGTGGAAACCTATCTATGGTTAAAGATCCCATGCAAGGATAGTAGGACAACAGTTTTACTACTTACATTAGGTAAGTCAGTAACACTCTTTAAATTCGGGAAGTAGCCAATACTTCTTGGATCGCTAGCACATAAGACTCCTATTTTATTTGGTAGTATTATGCTGGCTCGTTTAATACTATAACATATATTCTTTAATTATATACAAATAAAATACAGCTTTTCTAGTTTCTGACCGGGAAATATAAATATATTGACGTGAAATTACGCAAGGTTGAATTTCTATGTAAGTCTTTTATACACATTTCATCCTAAAATGCTGCCTAAAATATCATACTCAGCCATAGTGACGCTTGAAAAGTATAGCTACTAAAAAATAAAAACGAAAATATTTAGACCGCTATTCATATGAGTTTGACATGTAACATCGCAAGGATAACAGCGCGCCGAGTGGCAACTCTACGCGACGTGTGCTCTCGTGTGGCGGGCGAGCTCGTACGGCCAGCTCGATGTAAGCCCAGCGGCGTTCATTAACTCGGCATGTTAAGCCGATGATCGCAGATGGAGCCGCTAACGCTCGCCGACCTGGACCCGATTGAGGAACCTGGATTATGTCCATTTGATGGACGTCTTTTTGATGTTCGCCTATCCCATCATGACACGTGAACAAGAGACTTCTGTGAGTAGCCATAAATGAAAAGATACTGACATAAATAGGGCTAAATTGTAATAGTTACTAGCTAGCTAGTCGAAAAATCTAAATAAAGAAATGAATAAAATCTATCGAAAACAATAAACAACGATTTGTAGCTAATACCGAATATTGACACAGTTCATTTTAATTCTTTTCAGAGTTCAAAGAAATGTTTGTTTCACCTTTGATATTCTTTTGTATCTTAGTCTGGTATTCTATATCTCCCTTCTGTATTTAAAATCCATTTTAAGATATACAAGTAGTAAAAGGACTTGTAGTACATGTAATTTTGACGTAAGCAGCAACAGCAGAATTCTTAGGTTAAGTTAATCATCGTGAATGTTTGCCACACCATTCAAATAATATACCAGAGTCAAACGATACTGCTTTAAAGGCATCTTTCAGCATTAATTAAATAATGTACTCATATAACAACAGTAAATAAAAGGTAAAAATCGAATTGGTATGTCTATTAAACATTTTTCATTAGTTAAAGTTGCGAAATTTTAATATGATTCACAATAGAGCTAACTAAAACAAAAAATGAACAACACACCAATATGAAAATTTCAGAATATGAACATTGTTATTCTTCATATTCTCGCCTTTGTTTCAAAACTAAGGTAAAAAGTAGTGTTCATTTAGCATATTGCTAGATTCGAATTTTTATTTCTCGGTCGCTTCCGGCAGCGAGTATAAATTTTGCACAATTTTGCATTCCGATTTCGCGTCTGCACTTACACGAACGAATTCAAAATGGCGTCATGTAAAACGTACATCGAATACTTGAGACTCGTTCTTTTCCCGCCTCCGAGTGTCGTTGGCGGCATTAAATCTTAATAAAACCCGTCATGCATCACGATGGAGCCCTTTGATTTCTCACTCGGCAAACCGCGTCTCCGCATATCAAAGAAAATCACAACTCTTTTCATTGCGCGCCGATAGAATGTTCACAAAAGCCACCTTAATTGATCCCCCCTTCCCCCCACCGGTTTTAAAAATCCAACCGGGCGGGTGATGTGAAACGGCGCGGGAGGGGCCTCGATACAGTGGACAGTATACCTTCAATTTACTAATACAAATAAGCGAGACTTTGGTCCTTCGCCCCCGGTCTAGCTACTACGCTTTGAAAAGGAGGCGCCTATTGTGTTCTACCCTCAATCGTGGTCTCGATTATCGAAAAGAAAACACTCATCTATATTTTAAATAATGATCAGGCGACGAGAGGTCGGGCGGGGGCGAACAATTGAGTGGAGTGATGGATTGTGTAGGACACCGCCAATAAAAGCTTTGTAATGCTGTCGCCCTTACATTTTTTTAGGATAGGTACAAATAAGAGGACAATATGTTTTCTTTAGACAACGGGCGAAGATCAATTATTTCAAGGGGATCTTTTCCAATTACTACAGAAAACAATGCGTTTTGTGTTTTGGTGTTTGGAGCTTTTATTATAAAGGATGTCATTTAGTTGTCATAAAGTTTGTAGTTTTGCCTTATAGTGGAGCTATCGGTGTGTAGATATATGCCCTGGAGTTATACTTTGAAGTGTGTTAAGTTAGACGCACTGTTACTAACACTAAAAGACTTTTAGTTATTTCATGATTCTTGGGATCTGCAATTTTGTACATTTACTACCTAAAAATATCCCCAAAAATTGTTTGTCACAAATGATTCGTTTCATTAGGACAATTTTCGGACTCATTTCGTTCGGATACGAATTGAAAAGACTTAGTGACATCAACAAACCGGGTCCTAGATGAAAAGCGAAAAAAATCAGCGAACAACTTGTCTGATAAGCAAAACGAGCGTCATAATTAGATTTCACTCGAGCAGCGTTTCTTTCAGTTCTTCCACAATATACCTACTAATCAGGGAACATTCACAGAAAATATTTTTCCAAGAGCAGGGATGAAATTTAAAAAAAGCGCGTCGACAAACAGCATTTAATGAACGCCCCCCTCCCATACATCATTAACTGGTAGGGGGTGTCGCACAAACAATCTCGTTCCAGTTTCGCAAGGGACCGGTTGATAGTGCAAGTAGAGGATTCGTTACAGCGAGACCTCGAGTGGCCGCCATTGTGAGTCGAGGACGTCTGCGCTGTTGTGTCCGAGATGTAGATAATTGCCCCCGCTGCCTGTGAAGGGAAAAATGTGCGCCATTGGCTGAGATCATTGTTTCGTGGATTTCGATACGTATAGTTTTATTGTTTTGTTGTTCAGTCAGTGATAAATCGGAATAGTTTCCTCCGTTCCTATTTTTATGTTTACAAATTCTGATAAATCGACATTTAGACAAAATTTTTCTCTTAAAAATATCATCTTATTAACTGTCTTTATCACGAATAGTTTCATTCAAATAAGTCTCTTCTCTACAAAAATCTTAAATTTCACCGCGTTTCATAATAAATTGCGGCCGTTTTAATTCCATAATATTTGCAAACCACGTTTATTTTTGGTCCAAAAACCAATTACATAGTTGCAAACAACGCCTCTGTCATAAAGTGACTATTAACTGAAAGTTACTGATAACCCCAAACCTTCCGAACTTGACGATACTTCCCGAATTACCACTTAAGGACTTTGTCATTATAAAACTTGGTATTACACATGTCCTTACAACTTTAATGTGTCTAAAACTCTTTAAGCCCTTCCCTTAGCCACTTGTCTTACTATAAACAGTATGCATCTATTTAAATCGTTGCTGGAGAATCATTTTAATAGTGAAATAATAAATTTGTATAAAAAATTTTAATATAGTTTTTAGTACCTAACGTCATTTTTTTTATTCGTATTCGTCTCAAAAAAGCCCTTAATTTTATACCCTATATATAGCATAAAAAGTGATTGGTCGCCATATTGGATTTAGAATGATATTGCTCATCATGCATGCATGCATCATGCATTGTCATCAAACCTGTATTAATAATTTCAGGTCAATCCATTGGGGGTCAATTGGTTTAAAAGTCAGTTGCAAGTTTCTCATAATAGATTCGAAGCAATTTAAATAAAAGCTTGTAAAAACACTCCTGGCTATTTGTCTACAATAACTCTTTTACAATTCTACTTTAATTTACTTTTTAAAGCAGATTGCGGATTGCCTCGTACTATAACTACTAGTATGTTGTTACTGACTAAGTAATATAGTCGCTTATTCTTTTCCGAACTTTCATTGTAAATTTAGTCACAAACGACCATACAGTCCGCTCGATATTAAGTGACCATTGGCAAGTATCCTAGTATCCAAAAGTAAGCAAGAACGCACGTACAAATATTTTATATTTCTTTCTCGTAGGGTAACAAGGTTTATCATAGATGCGTTGTTACCTTATTGATTTCTAATTAATTATGAAGTACAAACTGGAAGACAACACCAAAATTATTGGTGCTAGAAACATATTCTAAGACATTTACGCCCGTTATATAATTCATTGATGTATCCAATTTTTTGTAATCTTAAGATCGAAATTTACTAATTTCTGACTATTAGATATAGTAAAACTACGATCTTTGCCTAAGAAAACTTTGAGATGTAAAACGTTTTAATAGATTTCCTCGCCCAACTCTCCTCGGCGTCGATACGACAAACATCGCCTTTAATAAACCGGCGCTGATATGTGGGCCAGTTTATATAGATTTAATAGCTTCCCACATTTGCTTATTGTTCCTCAAGATGCTTTAGGGTGCCCCCGAACAGGTAATGACGTTATTTATTGGCAGTAAAACCAAGGTTCTGGTGGAGGACAAAGCGGCTAAACGGTCGGTGTGGAGGGACCCTTGATAATGGACTGTGTTTTAATAGACGAGATATTGCGTGCCCCTGTCCTGACGACCTTTTGAGGATGATTTAGTTTTTGACGTTAAATAGTTCGGTTATTTTTGGTCTAAAGAATCTTCATTTTCAATAAAAGACATTTTACTCACATGTAAACAATATTTTAAGTTTATGAAAGGTAAATCGATAAGACTATGTTGATTATGTACCACTATTGTCTTATTGATTTTGCTCTCGGCATCAAAAGCATACAGCCCGTCTGATTGCAAGTGCCCACAGCGGCTCATGGACATTTGTAATCAACCCCAGATAACGTGAGGTTGTCTTACGTGAGGTTGGCCTCAACTGCGTTGCCCTGAAGACCATGGGCATAACTGTTTCTGTCTAATAAAAAATGTTAAGCGCTGCTGTGTCCTGGTTTGAAGAGTGGTAAGGGTTACATATTTATGAGCGATGGGAATCAAATCCTATCTGTAGTTGACTAGATGTCCTTGGACGACAGTACTCACTTAAAATCAAGAGGACGGCATGCTTATTTTTTACTTCATATAACGTTATTTATTGACATAACATTTATTGACGTCATCAGTGAAAGCACCTGTATCGAAATGACACACGAAATCTGTAATATGCACATTTTCTATATTTTCTTTAACCTCATTCGTAGCTTCATCAACAACGTTCACACCCGAAAATTGTTACAACGTTAACGTTAAAAAAAACAAAACGTTAATCATAACGTTTACACAATTGAGCCGCAGTGTACCTGTATCGAACAACATGCAACAATACAACGGCAGTGGCGTCTTGCCGTCAACAATGCGCCGTCGAGTCGTTCCTTGCGCGGCGCGTTATTAAAATCTCGTGGAACAATCGAGTCGAAAGCGCACTTCCGCACACTTGCACCGCGCTGCCGCCGGCCGATGTGACAGGGATATTGACTCTGATGCCGTACTTGCATACTAGCACTACTGCAGCGTTTCTTAACTTTTTTACCTCGCGGACTCCCTAAAAATCGAGCACAATGTCAAGGATCCCCTAAATAAAACACAGGAATAAATTTCGGATACTTTTAGTTAAAAAAAACATCGTAAAAATAACTGTATGCATTAATGAAGGTTGGTGACGTTTTTTTTATATCAAATTAGTCATATTTGGGTTAACATTATTACTAATTTATTGATTTAAATAGCCATAGATGAGACGGCGTACTCCCATACACATGCGCGCAGACCTCCAGGGGTCCGCGGACCACAGTTTAAGAAACACTGCTCTTCTGAATTATTTTCTCACGTGACCGGACGAGATCGTGTTTAACACGCGTTTTCTAAGCATCTCTTGTAAGTAAAAGCTGACCTTTTGTGGTTTGACTCCAGACACTCGCCACAACTATTATTAATATTATTAATATTATAATTACAACAGTATTAAAGGTTGCTGTATTCTGGTTTAAAGTATGTGGTAAAGGAGACTTATTTATTCGAGGTTTTCCAACTTAGTCCTTGGAAGCAGCTAGGCATCCGTGATCGTAAGTAGGACTTTTATCTTATTTGGGGCCGTTTACAAATATTAATGAGCAGCAGTGACCACTTAGCATCAGGTGGACTGCTGTTTGCTACTTCCGTCATATATGTATAAAAAAGAACAAGTAGAACCTCTCGTTTGTATGGAGTTGGTAACAGATGTCAATATTTAAAAAATGAATTCGAAAATGTAACGCAAATATTTGAGTGAAAAGTAACCACGTCAATTTATTTGCGACCCCAAGCAACGCAACCATCACACAACAATAGTTAACGCTGAAGAGAGAAATTCTATAAAGCACCAATTTCGATACTAGAGGGTTGTTTCGAAAATTTTCGACTTCCGTCGCGAAAAAAACAAAAAAAAAGAATCAGATTTCCGAGTGGGGAACCCCTTCAGTTGCCTGTGAAGTGGGGGTATAATTATCCCTTAATGATTCGTTCGGAGCCTCCATCGGTGTGGCCCCTGTATTAATTTTTACATGCATTGTGAGCGTACGTATTTAGAATGGAAAATTCGGAAAATTTTCCACTAGTTTCCGTCTCGCGACTTTTTGCGAAATGTGTGAAAACCCGCGGGACGCTTTAATCAATGCAAATAAATAAAAGTGAGGAGTCTGTTTGTAATATCAAATTAACTGCTAAACTAAATACGTAATAGAAAAGTAGGATATATAGGTGGTAGAACCCTTTGTAGATCGACTCCGGTGGCACCACCGCCACACGTACTTCTACCTAATAACAGCAGTGTTAAGCGCCACTGTCTTCTGGTTTGAAAAATGTGGTAAGGGAGACAAGTTTAACGAGGCATTCCGACTTAGTGCTCAGGGGTAGCAACGCGTCTGTGGTCGACTTTAGTTGGGATTCTGATCTTACCTGGGGTGGATCACAGGTGTCCATGGACGGCAGTTGCCTCTTACCATCAGGTGGACTGCATGCTCGTTTGTTACTTCATTACTGGAAAAAAAATACGTATAATAAAAAACACTTATTAAGATTCCGGGACTTCCACTGGCAGATAGGTGATGTTATAATGAGCAAGATTAGAGGTTTTATAAGTTTTTTTTGATGCAGGTGTAACCGCGGTCTCAGCTATTCCACAGATATAAAACATATCTTATTTTAGTTAGGTCTTATGTTTATGGTTGACCTCGGGTAGGACTCGAAGCCTGTCAGGGGTCGATCATGGTTTTCATGCCCACTTACCATCAGGAGATCTGCTTGATCAATTGCTATCTATGGCCGATCACATATGCATTGCTGCCCTTGAAGACTAAGATCGCCTCAAATCAGCCAGTGTCAACCACTGAAATCCCATCGCATCCACCGAAATGCAGACCTGCTTCACGGTATAAATAAATGTGACGATGGCATCATACTGGGTGTACCCAAATTGTTTATTTATTATACAATAGAACAACATTCTTGATCACCATCTTATAACCACCCTAAGAACACACATACACACATACACACACATTTACACGCGTGTAAATATATGTTTCGAGTAATATAAAACAAAAAAAATACCAACATTTTCATCTTTCCTCAGCTCAGTAATAAAATTAGCTATTTGAATAACGGCTATTTTGGTATGTCGCCCACCGTGCCGGCTACTTGGTTAAATAGTGCAACAATAGATGTGGTTTGTGGCTCGTGGTCATTAATAATGCATCGCTACGTTGGACCTCCGCCTTTTGTGCGATCCCTGTTTGCTTCTCTACCTCTCGTGTGGATTTGTGTGGTTTTTTATGTATTTACTTTATGCATTCGTTCTGAGCGAAGATTCGTTGATTACATTTTTTTTTTATTTTAAGCAGCAGTCTTATAAGCCGTCCTCGTGATGGTAAGTGGACACTACTGCTATTGGATGTCTGTAACAAACTCTATATAGCCCTGGCGTTCTATCTAAAGTTCAACTTCTGAAGACTAAGATGGTCGCTTCATATGTAAGTGAACCGGCATCCATACCGTTCTACCGAAACGCAAGTACGCTGTACGCTAGAAATGATGCGGTGAGTGTACTTTTCTAATCGAAGAATAATATATGTTTTAAAATAATATTTGTTTTAAAAGAATATTAATTTTAAAAGATTTTTGTTAAGCGTCAGTACTGACACACATACATTTTTGTATAACTCTGGTGTTTCGGCTCCAGAGTCGTCATCTCTACGCCGCCAAGTTTTTTTTAACAGTACTGCTAAGTGGAGCTGTGTATTGGTTTCAATATTGCGGTAAGGAGACATGTATACGGTGTGCTTACGGTGGTTAAGGTGGTTTCGCCTATATCTGACTTTAAGACTAATTTTTTTAAGACTTTTCTATTAATTATTTACATTTATTTGTCTAATCCACGCGTCATATATCACATTAAATATCTAGCAGTGACGTTATACTAACTAAAGTCTCTAAATAGGTAATATTAGATTTAAATACAAAGAGATTTTCCCGTGAATTTCAAAGAAACCGTCTGTACAGATGAACTGTACAGACTAACCTTTATAAATTCCCGCAACTATTTGAGCACATTTTCGTTTAAGGCGTAGTTAGTGTATTTATTTGACGAAACACAATCTGTTTATTTACTCATTTGGACGTCATCACAGGCCTCTAATCCTTTACAATTAGAGTGTATAACGGCCGAAACTACTAATTATATGGTATGGATTACTCAACCCTCCGTTACAGAACAATGTTTGTTCTCAACCAAAACTCTGACCTCTCGCGCGTAAAATTACTATCACCTCCACCTAAGGTAAATATGTCGACAAGAAATTCGCTTTGAACCCTTCCAGCCCTTTGTTGTCCAACTAAAACTATTCTCAGTTAATCCCTGGATAAACACTACTCGTTAATAAATTAACGTGTTATTAATATATGTTGTGACCCGTATGGCTGGCAGGTGTCCCTTCAGGGCGCGTTGTATATTCTGTTTCATATCTAACAAAGGAAACGGCAAGAAACGCTAATTTCGGTTCAACTGTAAATATTGTAGCAATACCGCTTTTTGTGCCCGCGTTGAATAAATAAGTAACCGTCGGTTGACCGACGGGTCGTTTCTGCTTTAAGGGAATTGAAATTTCTCTCGTTTCTCTTTCATTAACGTTGTTGTATTGTTTGAATATGGCGAGTTGATTCTAATTGCCTTTTCACAGTTGTGCATCTAATTAAGCGAGGTTTTCTTTCGCGTTTCATTGTGAAGTGTAAGTATGTACCTGTGTCCGAGGGTAGATTTTTTCATGTAACGCTTGGGTTGAGCTTTTCCTAAGCTGTTTTTAAGAGTGTGATTAATCAGAATTACATGTTCGTCAAAGGTAGCAAATCTGGTATTAGTTCTTGTAGGATTCCTATCTTGAAGCTATTCACAATTATATCAGACTCATTGTTTAATATTGGGTGGACTGTATTTTTTAAATCTATATTCATGCTGTTAATCTATCCGATCAATGCATTCCAACTATTAAAATTTGATTTCTAGTACGCAATTATTAAATAAAGATAGGCAAAGAATTGGATAGATTGATTATGAATAATGAGCATACATCGTTGCTTTCGTTACAGATCTATGCTCTAACCTAATCATGAAGCACATTAGTATCTTGTATTCGGTATTTTATATTTTTAATCCATAGAAGTATCTTTCGAACTCCATATTTTCTTTCGACAAATCCAGATCATCACATAGATATTTCACCACATCTTCGGTCATTAAATTGATAGCCCCAACCGTCCAAATAGCACCCATATCCCGTAGATAATCCTCAAATGTAACTTAAGCTAATAAATAGCGGAAAAAGTCGGTCATAGGGTGGTCCGGGGTGGTACTGAGTGAGTGCTTTACGTCATATCCGAAATCCCGGTAAAGTGAGTCCGGTAAGCCGGGCAGTGTTCGATGGTCGACGCGCTCGTTGCGATCTCCGTAATAGCAATAGCTTTGTATTAAGCCGACGGGAAGACGTCTTAGAGATTGGTCCAAGGTGTAAGAGATTGGTGTTATAGAAAATGTTGGAGTGTTATGGAGTGTTATAGAAAATGTTGTAAATAATGAACTTGAGGAGTCGCATTATCTTATTGCATCCAATCTGTAAACTAGTAACAGAATATTTACCAAATCAACAAATTCCATTGTATTCCACTTCTAATGACAAATATACTGGTAATATTATTTCTTATTATTATCTTAAAATTTAAAAACAAATTGACAGATAAAAATACGAATGTATAGTATGATTAAAGTTAATGAAACTATTTTATTTGCGCTTTCCGCGACAAGATGCGGGTTTTATTTGTTTACCAAATCTCGCTAAACTTCACTTGTCAAAAATCCATCAAATGAACAACCGCTGCCCACTCGTAACTTGCACCGCCGCGTTATATCGGCGTGGCTTAGCGCTTTTTCATCAATCCCGCTTTATTACGGCGGATCCTTTGTCTCCGTCCGGCCGGTCATTCGGCCTGACCGCGCCAGTCTCTATTACACTCGCACCACACCATTCGTATCTGTCCCCATCTTTCGGATAAGTGTTCGAACGTCATCGCCTGTTTTTGTAAATGACGGACGATGCCGGTTGGAATGATCGCAAATTCCTTTCTGTGTAAGTCTAAAGTTATATTCGTTCGAGGTGAGGCATCTATAGCTGATCTGGTGAAGATAGGTGAAAATGTTATCTAAGGTTAATTACAGAAGTCCCTTATCACACCCTTCAAATCAAAAGGCAGCAGCGCTTAATACTGCCGTTAAGAGGTAATAGGTGTGGCTGTGGTGCTTCCAGAGTCGAACTGCAAGAGTTCTACAACCTTCAAGGTTAATGACCTTATCAGTATAAAGCAGAAATAGCACGTACTTAAATCGATGTTTCAGAGGAAAATTCATGTATTTCCACAGTTTTTTCCACTAGCCTCCGATACAATCTTTTTAAGCCACTTGATATATAACGGGCCATTGTCCGTTTGTTCTCTGTTTGGCAATTTTTAACGGGATTACAGAAACGCCACGCACTTGATCACGTCTTCGCGTCTACCCTCAACACCCTGTATTTATGACGCCATATTTTACGGCATATTGAGTAAAGTAGCCTTTAATCTCTCCACTTCTATATATCTATTGCAATAAGCAAGCCGGAGTCTCTGTCTGTCATTCTTTTTCATGATAGAAAAATTTGAAGCAAAAAAAATCCAATCCGAAAGAAAAATTTCAAGCTGAGGATAGAGGAATTTACAGGGAGTAATTTAGTGTATACTCAAAAATATAATACTGATTTATAATCACAACTAACATAGAATTATCGTATACTTAGTATGTTAAAATAACAAGAAACTGGTTTTGCCGATGGTATAGCCAGTAGGTATAGTTCGATCCGGAGGTAACAGATGTCCATAGGCGCCAATGACGTCTGCCATAAGGTAAACTGCACGCTCATTTCCTACTTCAATGTCATAGTCGAATTGAGAACTTAATTTTTATGAAGTCATCTAAGAAGCAAGGAAACAAGGAAAACACAGTGCAGAAACTAGTCTTACCAATATAATAGAGGGTTTAGTGGTTAATGTCCTCTAGTTCAATTGTGTTCGGTTTCCTATTGCCATGGGGCAGTTCGGTGAATGTGAGATTATTGCTGGATCATACGAATGTTTTTGACAATGCACCGTACTTGGCAGCTGTGATTTTCTCAAAGGGAGATCGGCTTTGTGTAACGGTTTATCATTTTAATGTAATTAGATATTGCTTTCTAGTGCCACGCTTGAGAGAGCACGAATCATCTCATTACCGTCTCATTGGGTACGTGTTTTCAGAACTTTGTTTTGACTGTGGTCTACCATGCTCTTTAATAGACTGCCCAAAAACAAAGAGGTTAACTATTTGCCGCGTTTTTTTATATATAGCATATTAGCAAACGAACATGCAGTCCACCTCATCAGGTGGACTGCATGTTCATCATGTTCATGTGTGTTGTGATGTTGTCATCACAAGTGACTACTGCCGGCCGATGGACACGAATAGTTCAACCCAGTCTACATAAGGTCAAGATACGTTGACTGTACAAGATACTACCTCTGAGGACTAATTTAGACCGCTTTGGATATGTATGTTTCTTACTACTTTTATCAAACAGGAATACAGCGCTTAATACTCTTGTCAGTAACCAGGAACGGGTGTGGCAGTGGTGCTGCAAGAGTCGAAGTAGAACATGTTATACCATCTTCAACTTCATTTTCTCACGTTTTTAAATTTGTATTGTGACCATAGTATTTAAACAACGCACACATAACAACAACGCAAACATACAGACAAATTATGCACACTTTACCAAGTGTGCATAATTTGTCTGTATGTTTTTAAATTAACTGTTTTTTTTTACTTTTTTTCTTTTTTATGCCCAGATCTGGTTTGCTAGACATCATAGCCTAAATCTATTTTTTAACCCAACTGTGATCGACTCCAAATCTAATTAAAGACCTAAGGTGGACCACACATGCGTTACCCCTAAAGGAATACCTCGTGTATGTCTACCACACCCTTCAAATCAACACAGCAGCGCTTAACACTATGACAGTAATAAGTGTGACATCGTGCAACTGTAGTCGAACCGTGAAGAGTTTCAATTAAATTCTTATTCATATGCAATGCTTAGTTCAAGGAAAGACCGGCTATCATTATAAAATGACCGTTAAAAATATTTCGCCGACCATTAATTAAAAAGCTCACAATGGTCCACTATGGGAAGACGTGGGGGCACAAACAAGGGGACTACGTAGTCTATAATCATTTATCTCGACGAGTTTAATAAAAGGCGGATTATTTATGGCGACGGCGGCTCCGACGCTAATGTCGCATGATTTAATCCCATTACATCGGGAACGGTGCCAGGGATGTCCTATCGGAAAGATGGGATCTTCCTCCGCGCTGGACGCCTGGGTGACGGAGTTACGTTTGCGCCGCAATTGCTTGTTTTCTCGGCGTGTTACCTAATTAGTGTTTTTATGAGATTAAGGTATGATAATATGGCAGGGGTAGTTGTTCGAAACTCGGGCTTTTATTTGGGAGGTCCGAGGTTCGAATCCAAATCACTTCTGATCTCTCAAAGTAGAATAAAGAAAATTATTAAAAAAGAATATCAATTGCTCATACAGTGAAAGAAAACGTTGTGAGGAAACACCCATAAGACCCCTGAGTGTTGTAAAACAATGCTCTGTAAGTTATGTGAAATCTACTATTTTAACATCATGTCATCACTTGCCGGCCTATAATCAAATAAAATATAATCTCTGTGCATTAAATATCACTAATGTACTTCGCGACATTTCAAAGTCTTCCATAAGTTAGAAAAATATTTAATCGATATGTCCTAATTTAGTCGATATTATATAGAAAAGATACTATTTGTATATATATGTCTACGTTAAAGGTGTTTGTATGTACTGTTCGATTATTACTCGTTATAAAAACGCAATGAGTGAACATGATCGAATGTATCGCGCCCGTACTCGCTATAATGTTATTAGCTTTATTAATCATTTGTCATTCGCTCCTCGTACGGACAGCGGTGCTCAAAGATTCCACGTCCCATACTTCCTGCAGCTAATGCTTATAACACACACAGTGTTATCTCGCACTGACGAATGCTGACAGCGAAATATAATTTCACGTTCCATATTTAGTAACTCAGAAACCTAATTTCTTTTTATGTTATATGATTCATATTATTGATATGATATGGTTATGTGATTGATATTTTAAGATCTTTTGAAAAAATTGCCTTAAAAAAGTAAAGTATATTATTATTTGCTTATTATTTTTATTGTAGTATAAAATAATTTGCAGTATCTGTTATTAATGTAAGGAAAGGTACTGTTGATTTATGGAAATGCAACGTTTCTCAAAACTGTCCATATTTTATACCCAAAAACATATGATATTATATCCGCAGCATTATGTGTAATATATGCATAATTTTAATTCAATAATTTTAAAAATATTAATAAGTATTCAGTTATTTAAAGATTTATCTAAAGGTGAAGTTTGAGAAACGCATTCCACTGTCGTGTATTGTCAACTCGTGGGCACCGGAAAAGATATTTGATTAGCGACTGTCGGCCACAAGGGGCGTGGGCACTGGACTTGTACGTAGATATAAACACTAGAAGAGACATTAGAAATCACTATTCTCATCCACAAAATATCCGATAATAAAAGTACTTGTGTTTAAAAATTGAAAAGGCGGTAATATTCAATCATTTCATTGAAAGTTACAAGTAGTAGTAAAAAAAAAAATTAAATGAAAAAAAAAAATTGGATAAAGAAACTTGTTTTTTGAAAATTATACTCAGCTTTCAATAAAGTGTTCACTCGCTCGATTGATAGATTTATTTAGATGTGTTTTGTCTCCTTTGTGTAAATCTTAAGTAAGAATAGTAGTAACTAGTAGTGTAAGACTGTAAATAAATTTATATATATCACTTTTGTCTAAACAATACGAAATCAAAAAATAATCAAAAGAAAATGAAATTTTAATATGAATACTACTCTTCTGCCTATTACGGTGTTACATATTACAGACTTGCTATATGAATTATTACCTATGTAACATTTTGACAGTGTCTCTTCCATACAATATAAGTCCACATGACCCCCGCATTAAGGACGGCATTCCCTTCGTCGTCTGGGGAAATATTTTTAAATAATCCGATAGTGATATCGGACGACGGGACACGCTTGATACGTGACGTGACGATAAGCTGTCACCTCACGTGACCGATTGTTTGTCACGGGATCGGTTGCTGTCATGTAATATGATGTGTGGTTTACGTTCTATATTTAAAAGGAATAAAGATGCGTGTAGGTTTTGTTTTAAGTTTTTTCTTTTTCAAACATGTCGTATATTTTAATTTTTTTTAAAAGTATTATGTTATGAACGTCGATTGACGCTTGGTATACCTTGACTAGATATTGTCTAATCATAATTATGAGTATTTAGGGAAATTTCTAACACTTGTAAAAATCGTGAAATCTGATTTTAACTGTTTTAGTTCATAGGCCATGGAACTTAATCAGTACCAATCACTGCATCAAATAGTATATTGAAAAAGGTATTTATGTCGGTCTGACAGCAGACAGATGATGAATGAATGAAATTTTGTTTTTTTTTTACCTGAGTCAGGTGTTTGTGTGTGTCCATAGCTTCTACGACACAGAAAAAATCTAGGTCGAGTCTGCGTATTTAGAATGCATTGTTAGGATTAGCATTATATCTATAATTGAATATTATAATTATAAAACTAAGTACCTAAACTAAGTTGCGAAATAGGTACTCTACACATATAGTCTATGAAAACTGATGAATGACCGAGTTGATTATAATTGATATCGCGTATTAAAAGCGCGTGTCCCATTTACAGGTAATAACTGAAGCACTCATAAAATCTCTTGGGAACGAACGACGATCGTTCACAGTTATTAAAGGCAATATGTATTAGCTGTTACACGAATGACGATAATACTATAATTACTTTTCTATTCCCTGATGTTTACGTGCAATTAGTGCGTAGGTACCGTATACAGTTCAAAAGTGGATACTGTTTTTTACATTAGTGGTAGATGTCGCTCATAAACTTATGTAACCGACTTCAAGTATCAAGACTGCTGTTTTTTTCTTGTTCGTGCATGCAATCCACCTGATGGTAGGTCACTAACTACTAATAGATGTCTATGATCAACGCCAGATAGGGTTAGATGATCGACCAAAGATGCACTGCTATCCCTGAGGAATCAGGCTCATGCATGCTCGTTTGCTTCTTCAATCATTTAGAGAAAACTTACTCAAGGCAAGCCAATGACTGCTTGGTCACGGATTCCAGCCTGCCGCCTAGTCTAAAATGAAAACTCGGTTCAAATCAGGAAGTAGCAGTGCTACGCTGCTCGTAGTGGCCAATATTCCAGACGAAATGTTCACGTAGCGATCTACGCTCGTAGCTATACGCTACGGTTTCTCGTAGAATTGCTACGATCACCGAAATACGGATACGTATCTTTATAGATTGTACTTCTATATAAACATATTGTACTGTTTTTTTTAGTTCTTGCCACTAATATTTCTGAGTGAACTACTCTTTATTAAGTTTTGTCTAGAATTTAACAATAGGCGATATTCATTACTGCCATTATTACATGCGATGAAATGAACCAAAATTTTACAATATAAAAAGCATTTCTCTACATTTATCATTTCTATAAGTATCTCTGAAGATGATAGATTTTTTTTAAGACTCGCCTCCAGAAGGACCAACCACCACATATATTTCTGCCTAATAACAGCAGCGTTAAACGCTGCTGTGATCTGATTTGAAAGGTATGGTAAGGAAGACCTATCCGAGGCGTTCCAACTTAGTCTTTAAGGGTAGCGACGCATCACTGGCCGACTTCAATTAGCAATCTTATCTAATGACTCCAGACGTCCATAGTCAGCAGTCAGTACTCAATTACCAACAGATGGACTGCACGTTCGTTTGCTACTTATATATTATAAAAAAGAAACTGTCTGTACTATTCTATATAAAGTAAGTCAACACATCAAGTCATTAAAATTCATGAACCGAGAAAAAATGGCATCACGCCTTCGACTAGCAATTTCATTATAACGCAATAATTGCCGCGTCGATTAATATTAACGTTTGACATTTTGCTGGGCGCGGTCGGCGTTGTGACCGGTAATTAGTGGCGCATACCGGTTCACACCGGTTATGATAGTGGAGAAACAAACTCGAGTTTCTCGGATCTTCTTTTTTTTCTATATGATGGAGTAGCAAACGAGCATGCAGTCCACCTGATGGTATGTGACAACTGCCGCCCATGGACATTTGTGATCCACCCCAGATAAGACCAGAATCCCAACTGAAGTCGACCATAGATGCGTT
>DWRA01000489.1:0-24210 GCA_018250295.1 Spathilepia clonius | reverse complement strand
GTATTGAATTGTTTTATGTTAATAAGAATCGGTTTTAGTGCTGCTGAGTAGGAATCTGGCGGGAAAATATAAATAAAATGAAAAGAAGTGTATTTTTTGGAGGATAACATATCATAGAATAGATTGTCGAAGAAAATAAAGAAAAAGGCTGCTATTGAATCTTTTATTATAAACTTTACAATAAAATTATAAGAAACGCGCATAATAAGTTTAAATTATTTGTCAAAATTATAATTTTATAAATTTTATCACTAGTGTAACTACTTATTAGATGTAATTTCCCAGTAAAATAATTACAATGATAAATTTCTTCAATAAAAACAGGACAGTGAAGACCCTTGTGCATACGCTGGTGAAGATGAAAGGTGCGTCCATCACCAACCACCTCACGCAAATACCCGATGTCAATGAGTCCGATCTGTATCCCTATTTGCATAAAGTATTAAAGGTGAGTTATCTATCCTTTATTTGGATTAAGTACTTTTAGTTAAGTGCCATCGCACTACAATGTTACTAAAAATGCAATGTCACCAACCAATAGTTGCTATAGTTGAGAAGTAATTATATTACTGCATTTAATAATCACAGTCAAAAATATGAGTGTTCGAGCATTAAACGTGAATTGGATATATTCTGTTTTAATTTTATGTTATCGTCTCGTTTATGTATCATACGTTTTCGTATTTGACTAGTGTACCATATCGCTTAAACATGTAGTTGGACAGTTTAATTTAACTGTGCCTCCAGTTGTATACTTTTATTAACTGTTTACTTATAAAAGACTTTGTTTTATTTCAATTATTACTTTTTAATTAAAAAATACTTTTATAATTACCCAAATAGTTGTATTCATAGTAATAGTAATAGTTGTATTAATAGTAGTAGTACTAGTTGTATTAATTGAAATAATTGTCGGCTTACAGAAACTGAAATAGTGTTACCTCTATTTACAGGAATATACATAGAACTTTAATTAATTTAATTTTTACACAGCAACTGAAACTGGATGAGAAGAAGGACACACCGACGGAGGTGAACGGCAACGTGAACGTGGGCGGTGGGATGGGCGTGGGCGTGGGAGTGGGAGTGGGCGTGGGCAACGTGGCGCTCAACGCCGGGCGACTGCCGCGCGCGCTGCACGAGGAACTCGCGTTGATACTGAAACGCATCGGCTCTAAAGAACATAATAGGGAGGCGTTGTCGCAGTTGTATGATTTGCGGGTGAGTTGTACGGAAACACGTTATTCTTTAAAATTTTAGTTTAAAAATGTCTGCAATTGTTATTCTAAAGGCACAAGGCGATCATATTTTTGTACACAATATACGGTCATTAATTACAGCAGCTGAACCAAATTCGTAAAATATATTTGTTATAATGGTGTATCAAAATAGTTAGAAGTTTGTACTTTCAAAGTATATACTATATTGTAGTTTGTTCATGGTGCAATACAATCTTGTCTAAACAAAAAAAGGAAACATAATTTGTCAATGATTATTTTTGGCATAAAAATGTCTATTAGCGAACAATAAAATGAACAAGCATGGCATTTTGTCTAAGATTAATATAAAGAAAAATACAAGTTTCTCTGGAAACTCCACTGTACTATATTCTCTTTTACACTATTTTTTCGTAAGGAGAGGTTTATTTTTTTCGCGCGTATCTTGTATGTAGATTTCTTTGTACTATTCTTTATTTATTGATTGCTTAGGAGCGTCACCCAGAAGTGGACATCTGGACATTTATGCAGGGCTCGTCCTTCTACTTCCGCAACTATGTGGAGCGAGGGCTGAAGGAGGTCGGAGAACAACGGAAACTTGCCTCCGTGCCCATCTACAAACACGACTATAAAACGGATAATATTGGTTAGTATGACTTTATAGACTCCTAAAGTAACGAGACCGTAATCGCGTTGAACAGTGCAAACAACGTAAGGGTATTCGAGTTTGATGACCAAGTAACGAATTTAGAATACTGTTTATTGGTAAGCAAATAGTTGAACTTATGTGGGGTTATATGGTGTCTAATCATATATTTTACTTTCATGTGGAATGTGTATGTCAGGCAATCAATGTACTCAGAGTATTACAGTTCAATTTGTTAAATTATGTTTAAACATAGAAATCTTAACTAATCCATTATTACTTTTAATTTATGTTACTAGCTTACTTTACTTCTCTTCTTCTACCCACTTATGTATGTATGTGTTTAAGTTTGTTAATAATTTTATATTTTTATACATACTTTTTAGTTCCATTTTGTAATTTATTCGTAACATTTGATTTTTTTCGTTACAGATATAAGCAATGAAAACGACGAGAAATCACACGTAATATTCTTGGAGAGGCTTAGAGCATTGCAGGTAGCTTCATATAATGTACTATATCAGTCATTTGATACGAACATTATTTTCTTACCATATTTAAAATCTTTGTAATAAAACTAAAGCGAGTATTTTATTGTTTCAAAAAGTTCCCATGTGAGTAATCTATTTTGTACACGTATAAACGAACTAAATTCATAAAAAATACTATAAAACATGCTTATACACGACAAAAGTAACGTGAAAATGTATGGCAGGCGAAAGCGGGCCTGAAGACGGAATCGAACCCGTCGTCGCAGCCGCGCACGCCGGTGGGCGACAACCGCTCGCTGGGCGACGCGGCGCACGACGCCGCCCTGCCGCGCGCGCACAGCATCGACCCGCAGCTAGAGGTACCATCACTACATACTTAGAACCCTCGTAAATTACACACTTTGTCGAGCGACAGTTGCCCGGGCCTTTAATCGGCCTGTTCTCATACTGATTAATGGCATGATAAAATGTCTATAATTTGTGAGAACTATTAAGTACGCTTTTCCTGCCGCGCTTATAACCAGTATTATTGCGTAACAGCCGATTAAGAGCACTTTTCCAGCCACATCTGGTACATGTTTACATTGACACGTGCGTCCGCCGCATACGTGAATTAGCTCGTTAGACTTCGTTTACGATCCGTGTGGGTATGTGTATTAAATGACGATATGGAAATAACGCTCGTGAAAATTGAATGTGCGTGCAATCGTAAATATGCGCTATGGGAACGGTCATACGTCTCTGCATTTTTTATTTAAGCTATACGAAGACATACTAGTTTAACAATCTGCTTTTCGGGTATTTATAATGCCGTAAGCTCAAATTAGTAATAAGCGCGTCATTGGTGCTTAATAATACTCCATTAAATTTGTAATCTTCCTTCCAGCTTCACACAACACAACCAGTATCGCAAAAGAACGAAGCCGCGGTAGACGCGTTGCGGCTCAAATTGCAACAGATCAAGAGCTCGTCCAAGAGATAGAGCCGTCTCGCTCGCCCGCGCCACGGTAGCTCCGTCGCTCTCTCATTCATCATGACTTCGTGCGCCTGCCACGGAAATTTCGACTCTAAATCTTTAGTTCTAGGCAGTATTAGGGATACAGTTTGCTGGCAGACTTTAGAGAGTGAGATTTGAAGAACTAACTAATCTAACATTCGATCGGTTGAATGAATGAAATCGATAAGTGAATTTGATCAATGTGTATACTAATACATCTATAGTAGTATTAGATACAAGTGAAAGTCTACTACAAAATATATGCCTAGTACAACTCTGACTTAGATGAGCGTCGACATACTGCACCCACATCTTGTGATATACGTCCTTTTAGAGAAATGTTAATAGTCACTTCTCAAACTTCGAAATGTAATCTCATTAATTCCCCACAAAATTCCGCTGCTTTACCATTTAAGTTAGTTCCTACGCTAAACGTTTAATTCATATTCGGTTTGAAGGCCTACGTATGTGTCTTGAGGTGTTAGTGTAAATGAATTCCCTTACTATTGAACATGTTTGTCATGACAATATTACTAAACAGTATCGTCCAAGGCAGGGTATGAAGCTTCAAAATTATTGTATGTAATCAGTGTCTTAGTAAGGGACTCTCAGTGATGTTTCAGTGGAGTAAAAGACGTTAACAGAATTAAATTCTAGTAACAAGGAATGTCACATCGGTTGTGTCTTGCCAGTTTTGGATGTAAATGTATGACAAAAGTTAAAACGATCATTGTTTAGATGTGGTAGAAGTGTATTGTTGTGGCATATTTCATTCGTGTCGTATGGAATTGTAAGTTTTGACACTGTTTGTGGTTCTCACTGAATTGTTAACGTTAGTACGCACGGTTGGAGAAATGTTTAGTGTTTAAAAAAAACGTTTGAAAAATAATCTGCCCCAGTATTGTAATTTAATGAACCCTTAGTTGTCATTCTCCCTCATTCTTTTGTGTATCTGTGACAGAACATGGTGAATGTTGCCAGCGTAAAGGAAATCTCCTATTTTAGGTAGAATAAAATAATAATTTTACTATCAGTAATAATTCACGCAATAATTTTAAAATGTATACTGAAAAAAATAATAAGCCATTGTATCTTGTAGAGAATACAGTTATCCATTTAATTAGTATTAAAAAAATATAATCACTCTTGTGGTATATTTAATAGGCAGTAGCGAGAGTAACGATTTCTTGTTTTCTATCGATTATTAATAGTCAATGTAGTCTTCATCGTAATGAAAACTACCATTGATGTATATATTCATATGTAATGGCAATGAATGTTATATATTTCGGTTGATTTGCGTTATATGTATTGTGCGTTTTTTCTTGACGATTTGTTTGTTTTTTTCTTAGACTGAGATAGATGACACTTGGAAGGCAGCTATCATGTGATTTGTATAAGCAATAAGTTACATATTAAATAGGTTAGAAGTAGTACCATGTCGCGTTGGCTTCATTGCTTGTGTGGTGGAGTTTGAGAGTATTGAGATAGTAATTGATTTATTTGTCTGCGCAGATCTGTGTGTTACTTTGTAAAATACGGTGAATATGATGCCACAGTCGTCTTTCCAATATAACGTCCCGCTATTCTGCTTCTATTAATAACAAAATTATATTATTTTTATAGACAACGTGTTTAAAAATAGTTAGGTTTTTAGCAAATTCATTTCTTTGTCATATAAACACTGTTTATACACAATTAAAGCACATAGACTTGCGTGGACAAATTAATGAAATGTACTATACTACTTCGAATTTAGGTGCTCGTTTTTCACATGTTACATCATAGCTGCATTTCATTGTGGATTAGGTCATTATGAGGCCGGTTTCGAGAGACTATCTTATCGAGCAATACTCATTCACCGTTTGAGCAGTGTGTTACGTTAAGTTTTGTTTGGTTCGTGAGTGATCAGCGATCATCCAGTGGGTTTGTTAGAAAACTTTCGATGCTGCGATGAGGCCATTTACTAATATATTTTAATTATGATGTATATTTAACAGCCTAATATGAAATAACAGAACATTCCCACAGTATTGGTTTCATTATACAAATTTCCACAAATCCATTTCGTGTAGATTTAGTTAGTTGACATTTTCATAAATAATTGTTGAGGGGTATTCAATGCTTGTTTTTTTATAATCAATAATTCATTTATTATAAAGTTTATTAATTGGTTAATGTTTTTGAAACTGTTTGGTTAACGTTGCCAGGATTGAGTTTGAAAATAGAAAAACTTTTTGTAAAGTTAAACTTAAACATAATAAGCATGTTGAATACTTGAATGATGACTGATATACATTATATTCTACTATTTTTAATTGTTTTATTAGCATGTAGCATTATATAGTTTTTCTGGTCGTTAGTATCTATCGTGTACAGCTAAATATTCTGTTATGATCACTGTTACTGTTACCATAGTAGTTTTGTAATGGATTTTCGTGGTTTATCGTGTATCATAATTCAAAAAGAAAAATATGAAAATTACAAAAATCATAGTGCAATGTTTTCACTGTAGCGTTCCACTTCCAAGACATAAATATATATAGAACGAATAATTATAGTTATACAAAAAAAAATATTTTGTATTACTATAATTATTTATCATAGATCATAGAACACGACGAAACCAGCACTGGAAAGAAATGGTGGAATTGGAAGTGAATGTACAAGAAAATGTGGTTTTTCTAAAAAAAATAATATTATGTATGAGTTTGAAGTGTCCTAATTTAAAGCTAAATCTATAAAAATGTTACATTGTTTTGAGGAGAAAACTGAACAGAATCTCAACTTAATACATCACTTTTATATCGAAAGTCCATTACACCTTGTTTTCGTCCTACTCTTTAACTACATATTCTATTCTGTCATTATGTTTTCATTTCATTTTTAGGGCCCAAATTGTTTTTTCACTGACATGTTAGTCGCTATTGTATTTTTTTAGTATAAAGGCTTTTTATGAAACTTGACTAATTGTGAGCATTTATTTATTTTATGTATGTAAATTAATGTATTAAAATCATGATGTAATATTGGTAAATAAAGTTCATACTACACATAAAAAGTTTTTCATTTTTCAGTTACGCTACTTTAGGCGCTTTTTCACACTGAAGTTTTTCCATCGTAGACGTTCGATGAACGTGTAGCGAAAACGCCGTGATAAGGCAACGCATACGCAACGCTATGCGCAGCACAGTGCATACATAATCGTATCTATCTAAGTACCGTGAACCGAAGCACCCTAAATCGTTAATCTAAGTTGCCAACATTTATTGACAACAATTTATCGAATATACGTTTTCGGATGTAAACTTAAAACCTGAACTATTTGCAGTAACAAGAAAAAAACGAGAGTATTTCCTTTTAATCTGAATCACTATTTTTCGTAGTTACAAACCGATTATTACAGGCAATGCGGCAAATGCGCTACTAGTATGTATTAAAGTACTCTGGGTGCGCTACGCGTCTATCGAATGTGTGCGCTGAAAAAACGTAAAGTATATAAATTCCTATATGCATACAGAAATTGCGCTGTATGGTATTATAGCCAAAAATTTTGCATGAATTGATCTCTTATAATCCATTAAAAAGTAATGTCGATGACATTGTATTTAAATATCTGTTTTAAACTTGCAGGAACGGCAAACCAAAACTTTTATCAATAAAAATTGTTGTAAAATCGCAAGTTTATACATAGGTGTGACTACCATAGAGTAATCTACAAGGAAAAATATACAACCTGTTTTATTTTTAATATTCATGTGACTGCCATAATATTCATGCTTATTCGTACTTATGTCTTATTTGGGGATATCAAATAATATAGCTAAATAAAATGGTTTACTTTTTAGTTGTTGCCTATTTTTATCAAAAAAGTTGATTTTGTCTATGAATAATAATAGACAATAGGTTAATGACGATTGGTTGATGTTGCCGACGAAATGAAATGAAAGTCCGCCTTCCGCCACATGTCCGCCATATCTACTAAAATTTCTTTCTTATAGTGACGTTCTTATTATTTTGTGTTAGATAGTGGGTTTGCGTAGATAATTGTTGTTAATTTAATTAATTTTTAGTTTGCTTATAACTCGGTGAGTAGTTAATGCGATAAAATGTTGGATTTATATAGTTTTTTATTAATTTTATTCGCCGATAAAATGCATCGCGTATTGTCAAAATAAAATATCTAATTTCTAGTTATCGTTGCGATATTTACAAGTGTGGTTTGAGGGTATTGCTTACAAATATCATGTATTTCATTTATATGTGCGGTTTTTGTTGTGAATGTGTATAAATGTGGCGACATCGTGTTCTGTTCTAGACCCTGGACGGCGGAGTGCACGATGGAGTCGCCGAGGAAATTTAACGATTGCTATTTTTATTATTATTCGACGTGCACTAAGGTAAGACGGGAACGTTCCTCATTTACTTTTACTTTCGTATTTCGGCGTTTATTTCGAAAATATTCACCTAAGATAAGGTTTTACATAACAAACGAACGGTTGTCAGGATACGCGTGTTTGTGTATGGAATTACATTTCGCAATGCTTTACGAGCGTGTTATATTGTAACAACGTCTGGAATGGTTTCGGACTTGGTACTCCTATGAGTAATACTGATGAGGAACGCCCAATTTACTTTAATGTTACAGTAATACTAGTTAAATGACTTGCGAACTTATGAGTGTTCGCCGCTCGTGCGGTTTGCAACATTTATGTAGACCACCTTATGGTCATTGATCTTTGTAACTTGTGGACATTGCAACCATCACTAGATTTAACAAAATGTTTATGAATGTGTACCCAGCTTTATAAATACACTTAAAATACTGTATGTCTTGTCTTTCCATAATGAAACAGTGTTACACTACTGCTTTATGACAGAAGCAAATGTGATGATTTACTTCTGCATCATTTTACTAGTTTCTACTTTAAAATTGGTTATTTCATTTCCAAGTCACATTTGCTCATATCATTGTCAACCTACTACTGTCTTACTGCTGGGCACAGATTTTCTCTCAGAGTGAAATTGGTTAGACATAGTACAATGCACTGACCAAGTGTGAGTTGGTAGACTTTACGTACCTTAAAGACTTTTCTTAGTGAATTCTCAGGCGTGTAAGTTATTTACAATATTTTCCTTCACTGTACTATCAAGTGATAATTAATTTCTAATATGACTAAAAAAAATCTGAGGTACATGTCTGGGGTTTGCTTGTATACAGGCTACCATTTACTTATGCATTGAAGTTATTGACATACTAAAGATTTGAGAGGCATTTTGTTAACAATAATCTGTTCACAGGGTGACAACTGTGTATTCCGTCATGAGCCGTCTGCCCTGGGCTGTGAAACAATGTGCACTGCTTGGCAACAAGGCAAGTGCCTCGATAAGCGCTGCAAACTGCGTCATATGGAATTACGGGTAAGCTTAATTATGTTTTTATACTTACATTGGAAGGTGGTGTAATGTGGGTTTGGTGGTTCAACTCTGGCGGTACTAGTGCCACACCTGTTTCTGCCTAAAAACAGTAGTGTTGAGAGCTGCTGTGTTTTGGTTTGAAGGGTGTGGTACTGGAGACTTACTCATCCGAGGCATTCCAACTCAATCCTCACGGGTAGCAATGCATCTGTGGTCGATTTCAGGTAGGATTCTAGTCTTTTCGGGGGTGGATCACAAATGTCTATGAGAGCTACTTGGCACTTACCATCAGGTGGACTGCATGCTCGTTTGCTACTCCAAATAAAAAAATCTAGGTTTTGGTTGTCAATATGGAAATCCTGTGCTAGCCTGCAGTCTTTGCGATTTTATTATCGTTATCAAATACATGTTTCTTCATTAATAATTCAATAGATTTAATTAATTACACATATTAAAATCTTATCAATCAAGGTTGAAGTAAGAGTGATATTATGTTTTATAGCTTTTATTGGACGAGTCAATTTGAATATGATTATCATTTCCTAAGATAAAAACATGAAATTTGTGATCTATATTAATATATTAAATATTTCGTACACATATTAAGCTTTTATTATTTGTGCCAAATTTCTACTCATATTTTGTCATTAACTGCATAATGTTTCAATACTTTAATAGTAATCATTAACATTTCTTAAGTAGGTGTTGTCCTATATTACTCTGTACAGAACTGAATCTGCATATTCAAGACTACGCTTCTTATCCATAACAAAACACCATGTGAAGTGGTGGTAAATTCTTGACATTCAAAAATAATTCTGTAAAGGATCTACTTTGAATAAAATATTTTGAATTTGATTTTAATTTTAGTCTGTAATTGATGAATGGAAAATGAAAGAAATATACTTTAGTCTTAACCTTGATTTCAAAATGGCACTTATCTGTTTTATTTCTTTATACATCTAATATGTATTTTTTCATTTTTAGTATTTAACATGAAGTTATAGTGGCCATAGCAATATGCATTGAACATTTCAAGTATCTATTACAGTTCAAAAGATAGAGCCCTATGATAGACAGACAGCAGAGGCTTAGTGACAGAGTTCTGTTTTTATTCAACAATACTTATGCATGTGACAAACATTGTTATTACAGAAAAATCGCAAACAGATCCCTTGCTACTGGGAGAACCAGCCAGGTGGTTGCCGCAAGAAGCACTGCCCCTTCATGCACAAGAACCCAGATGCGCGCACCGACGGCATCGCGCCCAGTCAGCCGGCGCCCATACCTAACGTATGTTACCTGTGTTTGTTAATGTATGACGTCATGGAGGGGGCGAGTGGGGTGTCTCTGTTGTGACATGTGATAGAGACACGAGAGAAACCTATCAAATTAAAGATTAATTGATCATTAATGGTTTATATAGTAATTGTTTTGCAGTTAAGTCGTTCTCAAATTTTAAGCTTATGACATACGAATATGAACGTGTATTAAAGGGGAGAGAAGGGAGATGGGATCGGTGGAGCTTAGCATAAGCGAAAAAGATTCGTGAAATTTTATGAGCTTTTTAGAGAGCCACAAATTTCAGGCAGTAGACTTTTGATGACCTTTTCGCCGACCTTTTTGTATAACGGAGTGATAAGTTCAGGTGATGAGACTATAATATCCCTTTGTACAACCACCTTTGATTCTCAATATTTAGCTATATAAGTATTTATTTTAGTTAACTATGAATACAACTTCAGTTATGTCAAGGTCGTTTAAAACATGTAATTTTTTACTAAGGATATATTTTATTTGGTTAAGCTCAAGCAACAAAGAGTGAAAAATTCCATGTTTCGTAACAGGCCATCGCCACAAACAATATGCCGGAGCCGTCAGTGGAGCCGCCGATGCCCAGCGGAGTGCCAACAGCTGTGCCTGCACCGGCACCAGTACCCCTCCTGTGGCAACAGCAACGCCAAGGTAGTTGATATTTATCTAGCTCTTTGGTTTCCGGTTGCAGCGTGGGCATAGACAGCGTAGACAGTAATTAATTTTTGTGTACCACAGTTCTTTGATTTTTACTAATGTGCGGTGGATTTGAAGATAGTAGAACCCTTTATAATGCGATTCTATAAACACTACCGCCACACCTATATTTGCCGTATAATAGTTCATTACTGATGTTTTTAGATTTCAAGAATGTCACACTTCATTAGGTGGACTGCATACTCATTTGCTACTTCTATCTAAAAATTGAAGTGATATTTTGTTTGTTATTCACAGTAATATAATATAATGTTCTTTGCTTATGATTACAATATATGTTTTTTACTATAACTTTATAATAACAGATTAACTTATTTCACTAAGTTTCTATGTCGAAATTTGGAGTATGTTTGCAACATCATCATTGTTATGTGTCTAAAAAAATATGTTGTAGTCAATAAAATGAGGCGCTCATAGTATTTCTCAAGAATGATAACGATTATGTGATAGATTGCAGGTAAAACCTTTGTTACAAATGGCCATTGGACATTAGGGGTCTGGTTTATGTTCAGGAAGACTTATGCTCTTGTGCAGCTTCGATCTTGTAGAATAATTTTGTAATGCCAAATGAACGTCGCTTCCAGTGGTATTGGACAGCGCGATCCTCGGCGTGTTGCCGGCGTCGAGCGAGCTGCTGGGCGCGCGCCGGGTGCTGCCGCACGCGCCGCACGCGCACGCGCACGCTCACGCGCACTCGCACGCGCACACGCATGCGCACGCGCACGCGCACGACGCGCCCGCCAGCCCGTACGCGCCGCTGCCCGTCGACCCGCTCGTCGTCAACTTCGAGGAAGGTATGCGCCTCTACTGAAACTACATGCGATAAGCCCCCCTCCCACGTTTTGAGATCCCGTAGTATTGTATTACCAGCGTTCGTTCGCGCTTGGCAGACTGTTTGATAAAACCCTAAATATACTTGGCTAAGTGAGTATTGTTGTCTAAATACTTGGCTGACACTATTATGTGAATCTGCTAGGAATGTACTAGGGTAAGCAATTCTTGTCTGTATCTAAAACTTGGCTATTTCTGAATTGTTTGTGCAGTAAAGAAAAAAATGTACTTGGTTAAATAAGTCTTGCTTGTACTCGGCCGTGTTTGAATATGACTGTACGATACTGACAAGTTTTGTTCGTAATTAATAAAATGTATGTTTCAAAATGAGTTCTAGTAAGGTTTGTAACCTGATTAGGCTAATTTAAAAGATATGTAGACTTAGCCAAGTATAACCCTTTGCCAAGTATGTGACTTCTGTCAAGTTTGCCAAGTATACAATTTTCTTCAATAATGTTTTATCATGGCATAATGTTATTGCTTGATATGGTAATAAGGGCTTCATTAGTATTTATTAAAAGTGTAAGATTCATTATGATATGGAATAGATATATCTGAAAAAATATTACGGTTTTTAATTTATTTCTGTTAAAATGAAATTAACTGTATATTTCATAACATTGAAGTAATTAATGAACAATAATGCTATGGACTTATTGAGCGCTTATAGAAAATATAAGACATTATTGAAGATAAAATGATGGTAAAAGCAAATTAAAGAAATAAAATAATAACTTACTACATTATTCTTTGTTCTAACTCTTGTGAGTTTTGTTTCTTAAACACTTTTAATACAGGCCAGTAATTCAATTGCCAATGAAAGTTAATAAAACCAGACTTTATTTCTTAACATGATACTTTACTATAAATGTCTAAAATCATTTGTAATTAACGGAAATATCTCAATTCGTATGATGGGGGCTTGATAAAGTATGTTCACCCAGGACTAAACTTTATATAAACTGTAATGTGTTTGTGAGTTTCATGTCCGGTGCAAGTTAAGGACACCTCGACACTATACTAGTTTTAATATTTAATGATTGTTTCGAAAATGATCACTTAATAAGTAAAGACCGATTGAAAAAAAAATAGTGAGGTTGTATTACGAGTTTTCGATGTAATATAGTTTACGCACTACCCATCACGCTCTTGAGAACAATGTTTAATATAAAATATTGATGTAGTCATAGTGGCTTGCATCGTGCGTAGGATGTGTTGTGACGGGTGGTGCGTACGAGTCTTAACGAATGACACCCGAGTCTTTGACATTACACGGATAATGCATCAGAGACCGCTTTAGAACGTTATGGTCAATGTACACAAGAAATGTAAGCAATATTCGATAAACGGGCGCGTAGTTGAAAACTCTATGATCCTACGAGATGGCGGGCTGTAGAGTTAAGATTAATTGTTTAAAAGTTTCCAACGCTCACTTAATCTTTATAGTAACACTACGCTTTAGGTAATATGAATTTATGCTCGTAATCTTGGCACTTACGAATTAAATTCTGTCTATGGTGCCCTGACTCCTGAGTAATGGTGGATTTGCATAATGGTAACATTAGAGCGCTTATTCTAGAGTCCGTATTCTATTGTCACATTAAAACAAGAGATAGACCGATGGATGGATTGAATTGAAACTTGAATATATTCAATATATAATTCACAGACAGAGTTTAATTCACATTAACAATAACGTGCCAATGAATATTTAACGTGTAACAGAAACACATTTATTAACTGTCTCGTTATAGCTGTAATTTAGATGTATTATTTATTTTTTATCACATAATGTTATTACTTCTTCGCTAAGTGCCTATACACATGTAGCACAATAACGGCACACGTCAGCGACAAAATTTTGTGCAAGCTGCCGTGTAGTAGTGGTAACTACAGACGTCTCTTTTGAAGAAAGTGGCTGGTCTCATGTGCCGTGTCGTTAGTGGTTGTGATTGAGATGTACTCAGTATCGTCTATATTCTTGATTTGGACGATAAAATGTGCACGGTTTGAGTACAACTATGCATATTCAATGCATGTTATGCATACAAATATGCACCCTCTGATGCAGTTGTGGCGTGTCTGTGGTACGTGTGAATAGATACAGCGTGTTATTAACGTCGAACCCCGCAGATTGGGATATTGTTTTCGTGCTACAGTAGGTTGCATATTAAAGTTTTATTATTTCGTAATAACGTAATATAGTAATAAATAAAAATAATATTTTATTTGCCATCCCTGTCTGCTGTGTGGCGAAGGAAATGTTAAGGTCGGCCGCACACGTTCTGCATTCGGATTTGATGACGGATCCGGTTGTCCTTTAAGTGGTGGTTAAAATGGGTGGTAGTATTGAAGATCATGTCCCTAGATCGGATCGGATTATATGTTAATCTCAAAAATGTATGATTTTTTCTATAGTTTAGGAATTTGTTAACAGTTTTCTACTCTTAATAGACTATTAAATGGATAATGGATAAGATTGCTGTAATGATACTTGAAACGTAGGGTCGAATGAATACATGACTTAAATATAGAAAGAAAAAAACCATACGAAGCGTTTCGTTCTTTACAGTCTTATCTCGTTTGTTTACTTTACATGTCTAGTAGAAACGCATAAAAGCCATAGATCCGAGTACGCTTTCAAATAGACTGAACATTACGTATACTTGAGATCCGATATCGGTTAATGTGAGAATCCGATTGTAGGAAGTGTGCGGTTGCCTTTATTGTTTAGAAGGTAATGCAATGTTTTGTTTTCGGACGATAGTCAATTATACATAATATAATATTTATTGTGAACTATTAATTGGATTCAGTTTCGGTCATATTGTTCGTGGTTTTTACGTTATTTTTTATTGGAAACTGAATCCTTGAATTTATTTATAGGAGAGACGTGTTTACTTTTATCTTACGTTTACGTCTGCTGAAGGAGGCAGATTTTTGGTTATCTAAAACTGGGGAAGTTGTATATTATTTTCGCAAAACATCCAAAGGAGATGTCGCTAGTGTCAGATAATGTAATAGCTCTCTTGGTCCGACTGAAAGGAATTTTTTGGATTTGCTGAAGATGTGAGGTCGGTATTTTTATATGTGCAATAAAATTAGAGAACATTATTATCTCTTTCATATCTTAGCTAATTAGATTCATATAAATATCTCGCTTTTTCATTTACATGTACGGTTATAATATATAGCGATTTATATCACAAACAATCGCGTTTGAAATGGGATTCGGGGGCCGATTGGGGAACTGGGATTGTTGGTGGGGATTACGATATGCGTGGAAAGTCGCTGCTTATGTACTTGTATCTAGATACCGCAGCGTATTTTAATTAAAAGGAACATGGTCCTACGAGCAGGATTTGCGAGACGCAAAAAAATCATTCATTGTTGTCTAGAAGTGTAAAAGTTACGTCGTATATAGTCGAACGAATTATTTTGACTTAATTGAATACGACGCGCGGTATCGTCGATAACGGTTAGGCACGATAGTTTAAGTCGATATTCGACATTGTAAGTCGACACCCGTCATAGTAAGTTGAGATTAGACATAGCGAGTCGACACTAAACATTATGAATGGATATTATAAGTCAGCACTTGACATTGTAAGGCGGTTGTCGATATTGCGAGTCGATACTCGATAAAACAGTTTTGAGTTTCCCCGCCGACTATGACTGGTTTCCCGGTTGGCGCTCAATATGCACGCGATTGTGTTTAAAACCGATTTTAAACGCAATTGTGCTAGTTTTTGAATAGATGTTGGTATAATCCTTTGTCTATGATAGAAAAGTACATAGGTAATGATAGGTTAAATAATATATTAAAATACAAATAAAAATATATATACACGAATATTATAACTCATTATTATAGGTGAAGAAGAAAAAAAAAGTAAAAAAAAAACAGCTTTATGCCTTTAAATTGTTTGTATGTTAGTACGTAGGAAGTTTTATGGGGCTTTGGCAGTTTATAAAGGTACCCACTGCTACTGGCCCCCGTATACTTTATATTTCGCACCGTGAGCGTTAGTTAGATCTAATAAAATTAAAAAAATGTATCTTAGTGGCGCATGTAGGGAGCACAAATGTAAGTTTAACGAAAATTCTTAAGGCACGTATATATGGACAAGACATGAAATGGAATTAATGCAATAGGGGATGTGTTTGCTTCTTTTCGTCGTTAGGGGCGCTGCTCGTTGGCTTTGTCGTAATGATTTTTTGGGGACAAGAACTACACTTGGTAGAGTATACAATACTTTCAAGAGAACATAGACAATTGCTAAATTGAACGATACGAATCTTAAGTAATTTTATTTAAAGGGGCTTCTAATACAAAGTAGTCTTTTAAGATAAAATTACTGACGATGTCTGATAGTGTGTAGCCAGACTACGATTGGTCTCACGACACTAACGGAAGGTTCAATACTTGTTCTATTTTATGTAATGTTGTTCGGTATGTACGCGCCCTAACCTTTGATCAATGCATAATGATTACTTACTCTTGTGCTTGCTAGATGCGTTAAAGTTTTCGTGCTTAAGATCGTATTACCAACTTAGATGAGTTTAAAGATGTATTGTAATACTTATGATAAGATGAAGCGAGCGAATGCTTAGGGACTTTTGGTAATATCTGATAATGCTTCCGATAACCGAAATAAACTAATAGCACTTTGATATGAGTAGCATATTTAGGTAAAGTATAGTTGATTCTTACGTTGAATCCAGGACAAATTCATTTTTATATTTTTGCACTGAAAGTAAAGTTCCTATAATGTAACAGAATTTTCTGCAAATAAAAAAAAAAGAAACACGTACGAACAGGAATGTGAAAGAGTAAAGGAATAATTTTTAAATTTGTTTAGGGTCCATGGTACGCCTAGTCATTATTTTATGTATGAAAGTAATTAACAATATTTAAAAGTAAATAAACAAAAAAATAGTTTCGATTGGTGGGGGTAGTGTTAGGTAAGTGTGGAAAAGATTTTTTTATATTATTTTTAATACGCTCCATTTTTTCTATACGAATTTTCGTTGAGAATTGTATCGCTCGGTCGGAGTTGAAAGTAAAATTGACGGTGGGAATCCTGCGATTTGTTATCCGAAGACACCTCGGCGGTGTGGATAGTTTTGTAACATTGATTAGTACAAAACATGGTTGCTTTGTTTGTAGGCAGCTTAAAAGTATATTGATTTCGCTCGTACCTGTAGAAATGTTTAGTGTATTACGCCTTACAGATGTTTATATCTAGATTATTTTCTTTTTCTTGTTAGATTATACTGTCTATGTATTTATTTACTGTATTTTATACACATTAAGTGAACCGCGAGTGGAGTGGATTAATTAATGAAAATGTATTAATCTTTTTTTTTTATCTTTAAAGAAGAAACTTACTAAGTTATTAAACTCACTTTTCTTAATGTGTATGAATTATTATAATGTTATTGTCATCACAGACGGAGTTCTTACAGACTGGGGTAAGATAATTTTTAGGTGGTAATATTGGATTGTTTACAAGATCTGGTTCTTTATACTTTTGATACGAATTAAATGAAATATACTTAAAAGTAGTTTAAAAGTAAGAAGTTTAATGAGATTTTTAATTATTCTTTATCCAACGGTCTGTAAGGATGTGTGAACCTCAATATGATAATGAGTCTTTTCAATGCATCTAATTCGATTATTACGTTTCATTTGTGCTTATGTTGGTTCACTAAGCTATTGATTATTTTTGGTTAAACTTGATAAGACTCATTTTTGTTTTATTTATTGTTGTGGATCGGGCGGATTGTTTACAGCGCCCTCTAGGAGATGCCAGGCCTTTGTAAAATTATAAATTGGCCCTTTGGCTACATTTGATGATGTGTTATCCAAAGTTATATATGTCTAGACTGACCGTAGTGCTCGAGAAAATGGCTGAAATAGCGTATTGTGAAATTCTTATTAAACTATTAATTTTTGTGTACCCAAATGTAACTAATCGGGTGTGACAAATCGCTATTTTTTGGTTCGTTTACTCGGAGCGGTATCTAGACAATGTAATATCTTGGAGTTTTGTTCAGTTTGAGCTTTATATACAAATTGTAAGCCAATACGATTCTGTACATCAGATGGTCTAGTAAAGAAATTGTGTTTGGAAGTAAGATTATGATGTGTGGTGAAAGGTTTAGCATTTTTGATAACTTAAAAATTAATTCCATGTATTCAAAATTTGGGTCAAGTAAAATTAGTGCCGTAACGGTATGTAGATATATTTTATAGTTTTTCATGTAGGATTGCCGTTGATGTGCCGTAACTGTGAAGCGACGGTTGATTATAACTGGTAATTGATGTTTTGCTTTTACTAAAAATGTAACGTTCATTCCCAGTAACCAAAACGCAACGCGAAGTCGCTTATAACGGGGTTGTTATGTTAATCTTAGTATTATGGTTGTATAAGAAATTCAACATACATTAATATTTAGTGCGGCGTGAGTTTTAAGAGAATTCATTTAAGCTAATTATATTTAAAACTGATATAGGAACCGGTCTTGAACAGATTGTACCTTGGCTTTGTTTTTAATCAAGTTGTGTTTATCATCAACGAGCAAATAAAAATGTTTCGTAATATGATTTTTGTAATTATTTTTGACCGCCCACCCCGAGTCGCTTTCAGATACTGTCATGTCGAGAACACACCAAAGTCAATCGTGTCGGGTCGCATCAAAATTAATTACGAAAATCATTGCGCGGGTATTCGACAGTCGACTAAAGCGATTACTTGGTGTGTTCTTGCAGAATCGGACAATGAAAGCGCTCCGTCGTCGACGCCCACGAAGGCGGCCTCCCCGGACGACGCTCACAAAATTGCTCGCACCAAGTCCCAGGAGCTCCTCCTCCTCGAGAAGATACAGGCGGAGGCGGCCGCCTTCTACAGTTACGATGCCCTTCCACCCTTGCCCGTTGAGTTGCCGAAGGAACGTAAAATCGTTAGGACGAACCTAAACAACAAGTACGACAAGTTGTCGCTAGACGAGATCGCTGGGAAGGCCCAGGGTACCGGCGAAAGACGAAACTCGTTAGACTTTAAAGTTTTATCGCTAGACGAAATCCGAGCTAGGAAAAAGGGGCCAGAAACAATTATACACACTAAACCGATTACGCTGAATCTAAGTAGGAAAAGGAAGCTTTCCACCCAAGAAACTATCACAACGTCAGGTAATAAAATTATAAAAGTTGTTAGGAGTAACTCTATTGTTTATAAGAAATTAGATCAAAACGCTCCCACTCAACCTAGCCCCGTAAAGGTAGATCAAAGGAAGATTGACGACGTTAATAGTAGAAAGCGCACTCTGTCTGAGCAAAGTGACATATACGAAATGCAAGAAGACGAGTTAGTTGACAATTGTTACGAATTTAAAAGAATCAAAATAGCAGAGCAAACTGCCAAGCCCCGTCTTATTAGGAATAGACACAAAAGTAAAACTATTAGCGAATGTAGTAGGGACGATGAAGTAGAATTTAGTTGTAGGGACAACGACTCGGATACAGAAGTACAATTTGTAGGTGTAGAGATATCTGATAGGAGTTTAGACAAATTGTTAGACACAGAAGTTATAGATGTAGATTCGACGAAAATGGGTGATCCCATAGACGTTGTGGATCTTTGCGAAGATCAGGATGATGGTGAAATAACTGTGTCGGATCTAGACTTAGATTTAGTTAAAAATGTACCAGATGTCGTGGCGAGTTGTAGACAGTCGTGTCAAAGGGTAGAAAACTCAGATAAAGATGTTTTGAACGACATCGATGCGCTATTGAATGAAGATTTATGATCTACGTGTGACCGTGGGGTTATTTTATTATGAAAATACTGTAACTTCACAAATTTTGTATTGTATTTAGTTGAAAGGATACAAACTAAAAAATACAAGTCGTGTACAATTAGTCTAATATTTTTAATTGATCGTCAAACTAACAATGGTTTGTTTAATTTGATTATTTCTTAAATACAATTACATACTGTATTTTTCTTGGTGTATACCTACTATTGGTATTGTTATTGTTTACGCAATATTGTTTTTGCAATTACAAGTGTTGTTTAGTTAGTAATATATAGCTTTTGCTATTAGACAAATGTACCAAAATTTATTGAATATTGAACATGACGTAAAATTACGTTAAAAAAAGTTTGTAGCATTTTTATGGTTTATTGTTGAAAAGTAAGAATATGTAGGATAGACAAATTTAAGTAAAATTGTAGTTAAATATATTATTCGAATTTAGTTACAAAATGTGGCAATAATTAGTTAACGTCTGAATAAACACTGCCTTTAATATCAAGTTGACAACGAAACGTAAGTAATTCAATTTAGATTATAATATACTGCGATAAAAAATGTTTTAACTTTGAACTGTATATTTTACACGAAACGAAAGATTTTGAATAAAGCAATATTATCTCTAATATAGTGTAGGTAATATTTAATTGTTTAGATGGTTAATTAAAGTTACAAATTACGGATAAGAATTGTGTGATTAGGAGATAAGGGACAATTTTTTTTTTTTGTTTTGTAACTTTTTTATATAGGTTCACAATCCTAGGTCCTTATTTTATTTTCTTCACATTTTTTTTATTATTTGACCTCATTTTTTGTAATAATCCACTCTAACCTAGCTAATAAAAGTTTAGATATTTGAAGTTAAGAAAAAGTTCATAGTAATTAAAAAAATAGCTCATATAGTGAAATTTAGTAACTTATAATAAATAAACACCTGTATAAAATGTGTTACTGACTGTGTGGCCTTTTCGAAAAGAATTTATTTGGAAATTATTTCTACTACCTAAGTTTAGGTAATAATTATATAGCCTCATTATTCAAGCAGGTAAGTTGCTAGAATGTTGGAAGCTTTAATTAAAATAAATTTGTAAATATCGAAGGGTATTTTCATTACAAATTAAAGTGGTAGTGCTTATGTAGCCACGCCCCATTTCTGTTTTACGGATTTGACATTAAAACACGAATTCAATAAGCAAATGCATATTGAAATTTTTATTTTTAAGTTTGTCACCTGATCATAGGATTAATTGGATAAAAAATGTTTACAATTTCTTTCTGATACCTTCTAAAAAAATCTACGTAAAAGCCTTGCGAATAAAAACAAAAAATTGATCCAAAAAATTATTTATTATATTATATAATGCAATTATTAAAACGTTTTATCGACATCACACAATTATTCACAATTTTATAAGTACCTATACAGTTACAGCTAATATTAATAAATTCGAAATTAATACCCTAAATAATTGAAATTCAGTTTCACTAATGATTTAATACTCTTAATAGTAATGGACTGTAATTTTTTTCAAATTTTACTTACAATGTGGTGAACTGCTCATTTTTTACTGATTTATGATGGGCTTACTGGGGAATGTAAATAGTAAATCACTGTACGAATTAGAAGAAAATTAAAATTCTACAGAAATTGTTAGAAAGCAAAGACAATTACTGCCACTGTAATTTTTTAATCTTCAAATCGTGTAATATTACTTCCGACAAACTAAATTTATGATCATAATATTAATAATCTGATTTATACAGTTTGTGTAAAATTACACTTTTACATTCCCCATTACAATGTTGTTTACATACGAACATCAAATTTACATTTACACCTATGAAGCCCTGTTTACATGTATAAAAACTAACTATACAGTTTACATGTATGATAGGATATACAATACATAAAGTTGAAACATGAAATGGACATGAAATAAGTCAGTGCACATTAAGTCCTGGCTTTACTAAGCGCGATATTTAAACAACATTTACAACAAATATACATTTTTTATTTTATCGTATAACCTAACACTACCTAAATGTTTCATAAAATAAACTTACACTAAACTATTAAATTATTTCATTCAAATTGTGTGCACCTGGGAATACTTGAGAACAAGTATAACATTTTTTTTTAATTCCACGCATTAATTACCTTACGTAGCTGTATTTTTTTTTGTATAAATTTAACTAATAATAAGGAATCTCGTATTTTTATGAATAAGTTAAGTATTGTTCAAACTTAATAACTCAAACTCATTTGTCATATTTTCACAAAAAGTGCGAGCATTTGAATGAAATAGTCTAATTTACATAAATACAATTTGAGCCTATAGTTTGTGCTCGAAATCAGTTTTGTGGCATCTACTGGATATGTTGATTCTTTACGCTATTCCGTATTACTGTACAGACAATACTTTTTCATATAGTTATGAATGAAGCAGGTAATGCTTGTGGAAAAACATAACAAAAATGTTATTTGTTACAATTATGCTGAAGTGATACTAGTTTTTCATCCTCTAGTTATTTTTGTGAGACTGATATCATGTCACAATTATTTTCCCTATTCCCAAACTGTGCCTAAGCTGTTATTTTGTTCGAAAACTAATCTTGATTTAGATTATTCCTGCTTATTCTACCTATTATTATACTTTTATTAGCTCGTCGGCTTGTAATCACAATATTATTTGATAGTCAGGCTGTGTTATAACATATTCTACAGATATGAAATATGTCTCTAAAATAAAATGATTGAAAAGGAACAAATGTACACAAAATAAAATTGTTTATTTTGTGTATAATCAATAAAATAATTAGGTATTTGGCAAAGGGAAATCTGCTGCCAGGTTAAGTGATTAAGCCTGGGGAGTGATCATACTTAGACTCAATTCGGAACTTGTATCTACGCAGGTTACTAAGAAAATTTCGACAGCGTGATTTCGAATCTTGTAGCGCCATCTTTTGATGAGTTGCGGGTAAATGCGGCGACTCCGTAATTCATCAAGAGATGGCGTCCGCTCTCAAAGCAATCGCATACATTTTAAAATTGGAGAGTCCTTTGTGAATGAAATTAATTATTCAAACTTTTACTATTGTTAGGTAAGGTTATGTATAAATACTTGTAACAATTTTTTTGCCAATTCGTAATTGCTGATCGATCTGCAACTAGAGTAAAAAAAGCGCTAATACAGAGACCAGATTATACTTAACAGTTTTAGTCAGTGCGCCTATTTCGATACTTAGTCGACATATTCTAAAATATTAATGGTATGTCATTTGTGCTTATGAAACTGAAGCTCTATATAGAATTTCACTTGGATGTTGCACAGTCATTTTAATACCAGGGTCACTGCAGCCTGGACCAGTACTGCTGCGAGTCTTGGCCGGGCACCGCCAGCGGGACAGACACCCCTGCGCCGAGGAGACCACCCAATTCTAGGAATAAATAATCATACAAATAAATACACATTATAGGACGTTAAAAATTATTAATTATAAATTATGTATTTTTGGATTCAAGTTCTTCAACGTGGCTTGAGGTAAAAAGTTAATTGTGAAAACCATCTAAGGGCGTGGTAATGAAGACATGTTTATCCGAGACGTTACAACTTGGTTCTGAATTCTAATTCTATCAGGGGTTGACGTCAGATGTCCACAGGTGGCACTTTCCATCAGATAGACTTCATACTCGTTTGCTACTTCTACGCTGTAAAAATAATCTATGTAAAGAAAAAGCGCTTTGTCACATTCGCCTGACTTTTTCTGTCTTTCTGTGAAGATACCTATATTGTTAATGCATCTATCAAACTGCCAAATATTCACGTAGAACTACGACGTGTATAAAAGGTACATTGACAAGATCGTTTGTATTATATAAAGTCTTATTTCGTGCTAGCCTTATTTCTTGCTAGTTTAGAATTATGATAAAAATTGGCAAGATTTATTGCTTGGTACTTTGATTTTCATCAAGTAGTATCAGTATTGTACATAATTAATTATTAATGATTGGAAAATATTCGCGGTACTTTTTCTTTATACTCTTGCACAAACTCATTTCTTACAACTTCATAGCTATTTGGCAAAGGGAGATCTCCCGCCGGGCTAGGTGATCATGCCCAGGGAGCGGCCGTGCTCTGACAGTCTCAGTTCGGTGCTTGTATATGTACAAGATGTTGAGAAAACTTTGATAGCGTTATTCAGAATGCAGCGGCGCCATCTCTTGATGAGTTTTGGGAAGTCGCCACAGCTAATTAAAAGGAGAGAAGACTAAGACCACAGGGTTAGTGAAAAGTTACCTGGTGCAGGGGACGTAGGCTCGTGCTGGTAGCCGTGGTTGACGTAGTGATGGGGTTGTCGGTAGCCGAGCTCGTAGCGCGGGTAGCCGAGGAAACCGCCCTTGCACAACTCCGCCTCCCCGCCCTCGCACACCGGCGGCTCTGCCACCATACCTCCACCGTAACCCATTGGGGTTAGCGGGCTGTGGAAACGTTTTAATGGTTATCTTGAAATAAATGTGTACTAATAGTTAAATACTGGGAATTTGGTGTCCTGTATATTATGGTCCACAAAAGTAAGTAAAAAGTAAGTACACAATACATCCAGAAAAAAAGTTCAAATACATCAATCACGTATTTTGACTGAGGATCAAGTCTAGGGCCCTCTGAAAGACGATCACGGCGGTGATGCAAAGAGCTTTGCGGTTGGATACGGCCGCTGATATTAACCCCCGAGAAATAAAGGTCCCCAGGGGGATTTTTT